>JAQGBX010000500.1:0-35188 GCA_034698745.1 Megaphyllum sjaelandicum | reverse complement strand
AAAAGTCATTTTCTAAGGGGCAATAAATTGATGAATAGCTGGTACTCAAAAGTACCGTCAGGCTCGAAAGGGTTAAGTAACTTGTACTTGAACATATGAACATAACTTTTTTATATTAACATTCACATTTACATAAGAACATGTTTTTTTTTTTTTATTTGGGGGTGTGGGGGGTGGCGGTGCGCGAGGGGGTTTCAACCCTGCATTCTCAGCATACCCTGGTCCAGTCACCTGGGCCCGCCCATGATAAAAGTTGCAGCCCCATCACATTCATCTACAAAGAGTGGGGTAGAACTTTCGTTCTTATTAATAAAGTCATGTTTCGTTCTACTCTAATTCGTACTGCGGTTTAAACGGAAAATATGTTGACGTCTCTTGACATTCGTCTAAACGAGGTTCGGCTTTATGTGACGTATTTGCATACGTGTACGTGAATAATTAGAAACAAGAGTTTTCCAAACTTATAAAAATTCCATATGAGGCCATTGACACAATCAAATACATGACATCGATAATTCTGATCAGTGTTTGTTCTATTTTATTAATTGTATAAGTGTCATTGCCATAGACTCACGCTCTGGTGACTTTTAGTAAAAAATAAATTATCCATGTACGGCATTTCCATCAAACAGCTTCTCTACATATTGCATTAGAACATTAATTATAAAAGATGAAAATATAAAAATTCTAATAATATGAATTTTCATTATCTTCAGAATACTGCCCCCTTAGGCTGGAATATTAATCGATACGTGTTTTCAGTTTATATTAAGAAATTGCTTTTCAAAAGAAATCCCAGATAGGAAACATTTATACTTGAAATTGATATTACGTGTACTGTATAATAGAGAAAGGATGCCCTCTATTTCAATTTTTTTTAACTAAAAACAATTCATCGTTTTTTGGTCTTCATTTTTCATACAAAGGATTTACAAACTTATTGTTTTAAGTACAAGTACATCGCATACATTAATATTATGACTGAACAAATGATTAATTGTAATACAAAACTACATACAGTATAATTTTGTTTAAAGTACAAGACAAATAAACTACGTAACTAAATACATTGTGGGACGTTGTAAGACATCCAGGTAGCGAGACTTAACCAAATTATTTTTAATATTTTACTTGGTATATAACTGAATGCCTATTTGTTGTTGGAAGTTTAAACAGTATATGTAGGCTACGTTTCAGAAAGAAGTTGCATTACTAATCATTTACATTTGATCGTAAGTTTGTATAGTGGCAACAGTTTTTTTTTAAAAAAACCCAAACACATGAGAATACATTCTAGCTCGATAGATTTTGTATACTCGTTTTATCAATTCGGAATGTTTCTAAGAGATCGTATTGTAATCTTTTAATTAAAACCGAAACCTTTGGATTTGAGGGGTTTATAAATAGCATTTTAGAATGGATGAAATACACCGACTATCAAAATAGATACCCAAAGAACTAATCACGCTCTGATTCTAAGCTGTATGTACAAAAGTATACGTAAAACCTAAATATCAATCAGTTGTTCCAAGAACAAATAAAAAACGTACGCAAGAAATTGTGAATAGATATGTTGTTGGTTTTTACTTCTTAATGCCTTAATGATTTGCGCACTGTCAATTGTGTCATCAGTAACTGCTAGCTTATTTTGAAGATCCGATCTTTAATTGAATTAAAATAAAATGCATGGTCTGGTAGTTCCAGTGCATTTTTTTTAAAATCGATGGCCTGATACTATTTACTGTTTTCGAAAAATTGCAGAGATCTCAATTACTTTTTGTCAAGTTTAAAACTTAGTAATACTTCGGCTGATGAATTCCACTTTATTTCTTTCAATCTTGTTTACATTCGTTTAGTACTATAGTTTTTATTTCCTCCCATAAATTTCTATTAAGAGAGAAAGAGTCTGGCAAATAGTTTTTTCCCCCGTGTTCAGTATTGACGATTGGGAAGAGATAAAAATGAAAGCCTTTAAACTGAAGCTAAGGTTGGGATTCTGGGTAGCTATATTGAAAAGTAAATAAAGTAGGAAAATTGCATTTCATGCGATTGCGATGCTATATCTGGCTTTTTAGCTAAAACAACTTAACCTTCGAGTCGCATCTGAAGAATATGGCTTAGTAACAAGACAGCCACTCTATTAGCTTCCATAAAAATGCCATTTATTTGTATAGAAAATAAGCACGCAATCAACGTTTTAAAACCCACGTTTTCCATAGGTAGATTTCTTTCTTTGATCTAGCTATATATGCTGGATTTTAAAATATGCTGCATTAAAATTGTACCTTAGCTATAATTTGTCTTAAGATTTAATGCATTTATAAAGTTCATTTAAAACACGATTTCTGCTCTTATGATGCATAGCTTTTAAGCTCCAGATCAATTCTCTCTAATGATTTTGAAAAATCATTTTTGCAATCAACGATATCATTTTACTTTGCTTTTTGAAAGTGAAGAATGTTTTTTAGATTGGAAGGTTAAGCTATGAAAAAAAAAAAACATTATTTACTAAAGTTTCATCGAAATTTCGATGGACTATTATACACTGATTAGTGTATTAATGGGAAAATTCTGCAACTTTTATCGGAGAATTTCCCGTTATATCGTATACACATTTTTCATATTATCTAAAGTTCGTTTTACGAAAATAGCGGGAATGCTCGGGAACTCGAATATTTATTCGTTTTATCTGAAAATTTGTAATATCCGAATTCGAAATTCATTTTTTTTCGAAGAAATGAACGTTGTTCGTCCCTATACCTTATAGGCAGGGACTGAAAATGTCTTGGTACTACGATGAAAGCCGCTAAATTTGTTCACCATAATTCTAGCAATTTTGCTCGAAATAAAGCGGTAATCGAAATAGGTGATACACGTTAAAATGTGCTCAATGTATTTTAAAAATACATATATTTTAATTCTATACATGCATGTATTTTTTTTTTAAAAAAAAAGTTGTAGGTAAGGTTTGATGTTGCCTGTTTGCTTAATAAACGGCTGAAATTGCACGCATGCGCGTTGTCAAAACGTGTCCGTACTTGACGTAACCTGCTAGAACTTGTTTCGCGCATTTACGTTATGTAGACACGTGGAAAATATGATCGAATTATGCGATTAGAGTATCATTAGACGACCAGATTAAGCGACGTAAAGGGCAGCAAAGGGAAAAATTCCGTTCTAGCTGGTTTGACCGAATAAAATGACTGACTGAATTAATGGGTTTTCGCCGAATCATAAATTCGTATCAAGCTGATTTCTTAATGAGGTTCCAATGCTTGACATTTTCCGGTTGTTTTAGTTTTACGTCGTAATTTCCCTCGTTGAACTCGCCCCGTTAATCCCCGGAGAGCGTTGCTTCTTCTTAGTTAATTAATTGCTCGTTTATTTACCAGATTATCGAGGCATACGCGCCTCGCATATTTAATTTCATGCTCTCCAATTTCCGCGCTATATTGATACGCGGTGTCAAATGTCACTGGCATATTGATCGAAGAGAAACTTAGTGCAGCGTACGGCGTCATGTTACGAAAATTACAACGTGAAATGAAAACACGGCATGTTTCAGTAAGCTATAGCGTTATGACAGCAGCGCTGAGGGCTTTTTTGCAAATAGAAACAGTTGCCAATGGCAACCCTGGCCCCGAGTACACAAATCAATTAAATTTGATTAAGTTCCTCGTACGAGCTGACCCTAGGTTTTGGTAAACAAAGCGAAAGCCCGTTAATTCGATCACGCTGAATTCGGTCAGCCATTTTATGCGATCAAAACTTTTAGAACGGATTTTTTCCTATGATGTTATTTATGAAAAAGTCGCTTAATTCGGTCGCTCATCGCATAATTCAATCATTTTTTCCTCGTGTCTACATTACGCAAACGGGCGAAACGAGTTTGAGCAGCTTTAGTACAAGCACGGGCACGTTTGGACAATTAAGGCAAACAGACCAGATCAAACATTACTTACAAATGTTTTTATAAATATAACTATAGCTGGAAAATCCGGCTTTGCCCGGAAAATCATAAATATGCAATAACAATTTACTCAAAAATAAATAAAATGAACATAATTCGAGAAATTTAGGACAGAATGATTTATTTTTTAATAAATTCAGGGAAATTATACGTTGGTTATATCAGGGCCCTTGCAACCATTGCAAACTTTTAAGAATATTTCTAATAAAACTCTTCAAGATTGACAAGTTAGTAAGAACAAATTTCAAAATTTGCGATAGTTTCCGAGGTCAAATTTGGAAAAAAAAAACTTTCAACAAAATCTTAAAAATTTGTATGATTAAAAAAAATTGTTTTGCTAATTTTGTCCTGTGCAGGTTTTTAAAAATCTTGGATAACGTTAGCATGTGTCAATTTTGTCGTTGTTCAGGAAAATTTGTTTCAAAACCGATTAAAGTCATGAAAGTTAAATATTAATTTTCTGGGGAAACGCTTTGTGATTTTCGTCATGCCACTTCGATAAATTCTTCACCGATATTGTGGTTAAGCTCTTTAAAGGACTATTTGTCCTTCGACCTCAGAAAAACAAATGAAAGTCGTGTGAAAAATTCCCCCCTCCACATTCATTTTATGCAATTGAGAAATGCGCTCCTATGGCTTTAAAATAGTGCAAATAAGTCGTTTTCTAAAATCTTCCTTATACCATTGCAGTTAATATTTTGGCACTTGGTGGCGCGTCATATCAATGCATGTTCAGTCCAATGGTAGTTACATCGCTTATTGGCATAAATATATGACCGAACATGATTACTGTCACTTAATTTTTATCAGCACTTTATATTCGAGTAAAAATGAAAAATTAAACATAACGAAGAAAATCCAGTTTGGAAAACTGTTTTGCATCTTGCATGCGAGTATAGGCGTAATGTTTGAGAAATACTTAGAAAGGTCGCCATTTCAGAATATAAAAACCAAAATAATGAATGGAGTTTTTAGGATTACTCACGCAATTAAAAACTACTGAAATCTAATAATAATAATAAAAAAAATAATAACGTAAAGTCAAGTCAAAGAATATCTGTTTTAAGATCATATCTTTCCTTGTCTTAAGTTGTTTAACACGAAAATATTCATTAAAAGTGAGAAAATGGATACGATTAGAAATTCTATTTCCAAGCGCTGCATTATGGGTACATTATCAGCCAATTTCTAATGATGCGAAAAATAAAAAAGGGCGGCCATATTGGGAGAAAAATTGATGTTTTTTGGTGTAAAAATGTGTGATCACGGAATAGGGGGAATGTATTCGGGATCGCTAACTTCCCTATAATTTTTCTCGGTCGTTGAGGGAAGAAATAAATTCCTGGAAAATTAGGGAGCATGCAATCGGGTGAGTAGATAAAAAGTGTGTAAATAGATACATATGATATTTGTGCAATTAAATATAATATATTTTTAAAACATAAGCAAATTATTTTGGTATAGTCAATTTTTAGCATGTTTTTTTTTTTTTTTTTTTTTGCTTTAATCGTCTATTTTGGTCAGCCGCTTATATGTCGGTCAAAATCGCTGGAACCAACGTGATCGAATTAAGCGACTTTCACCGCGCTCAATAAAATTATTATCCATTAGACTGTTTGTATTTCTGTCAGAATTGCCGAGAAGAAGACATGTCTTGTCGCATCATGGGGCCTACAACGAAATTGCCATGACAATGCGTCAAATTTGAAATGGGAATGTTTTCTTAGAAATATATTGAGAACATCTGGACAACGACAACAACGAAAAAACGAATTTCCGATATTACTCAGCTTCACGTTTATTTATTTCTTCCCAGATTTTTTTTATCAAACAGGTTTTATTTGCTGATATTACTAGTGTACATAGCGAAGTTAATGAGATGGAAGTATTGCTTGCTATTTATGCCCGTATATACGATCAATTTCTGCAATTTCTGCAAAACGCCACCGCATTTCGGTTCATGTGGATTGATGCCGAATGCAGTCTACCTTGAACGAGATAGTGTTTACAGGTCTAAGATTCATATGCAAAGACTGGCTTGCTTCGAATTTTTTTCCTCTTTTGAAAAATCTCTTTGGGAATTTCAGGCATTCATATTTAGCGCGATAACGTTTTTTGAAAAATGTTTCGTTAAGTTATGGTTAACTGTTAACCTTGTTTATAATTGTTATTTCTATATATGACGATATGCTGTACTGACATATTTGAAAAGTTCACTTTACTATGTACATTACCGGTATGTTAATATTTCCATTATGGTGTCGAATGCAGAATATCCATGCATGCCCAATTTAGAATTGCATGAAATAGCAATTTTCCACTCGGGTTGTTTGATGAGGTTTTGTTTACAGAACGTGCAGTTTAAAAAAAACACGAATTAAATGCAATTGGCCTAGAAATATCAACATATGATGTTGAAATTTGAGATGAAAGATGTACGATGATAAGATAACATGTAAGAGAAATCAATGTATACATCAATTAATCAATAAATGTCCATCTTGAGAGATGCATTTTTCTAATCGTTCTGGCAGCGAGGGTAGGTCACGCTTAAAAAACGTTTAAGTCAAAGCATTTGTTTGAGACACTTACCGTCCCATCACATCCTCTTCTTTAAAGTCACAAATACGGAAAATATTACTAAATTGTGATGTTGGGGTAAATTATGACCAGACTGCTCACCTTAGTCTGACTTAATTCGTATAATGGTACTACATGTACCAACTGCAGGGTAAAGAATTGAATTCATGAACATCCCTCCTCGTATACAGTATTCACGAAACGATCAGGTTAAAGACCAGAATTAAAATACAGTATGCTTTGAAATCTTAACGCAAAGACTTTTAGGGACCACGTTTTCATGACATGTTCTAACCGTCAAACTTCCCGTGTTTTGAAAATTCTTTTAAGTTACTACATTAAGTACTATATCTGCTTTAGTCCAAGTTTAAAATAAATTCACGTTGTAGTCATGAATAACGTTGAATTCGCGAATCTCTGTCATCACGGAGATAATGCAAATTCGTTTAATTTCGCCCAAATGTGGGAAGTGCTACCGCTGTTTTGGATTCTCGTCACAGTAGCATCCACGGTTATAATTACGTGCCTTCATTATTCCGTTTATAATCTTTCATTAATATGCATTCGTGCGCCGCTGTAACTCGCTTCCTGCAATATGTCACACCGATGCACGTTGCTAATGTCGGTAATTGCGGATTGCTCGTTTTTCGGGATTATGCTTTGGGTTAATATCAACTGACCAGATCGGCATTTCCTGATAAGTTAACCCTACACCCTCGTGGAGGGCAACCTCCGCTCCATATCATCATTTGAGAGTGAAATTTACTGGCGAATCCATAATTCACATTCTTGTCTGGGTTATTGCGGGCCGCCTATTTCGTTGCATGTGTTAATTGGCTAGCATGCATATATTATTCAGCCGGCCAACGACGATTTATATTTAGCCAACGGTGCTCGTTTATAACGGAATAATTTATGCAATTTGGCTACTAATTGGAAATTTTATTTAAATAATTTCGAGTAACTTTAAATTTAGAAAACTTTTTGTAACTTTTGGGTGTAAACATACTGAATGCTTATTGCAGGCGCTTACCACTCGGCGTACACTAGCGCCACCAAGCGGGATAAGAATGCGGCGTGTGTTTTAAATGAGTGTGCACACAAAGAAAGCTTAGCCGAGTCAGGCTGAGCTTACAAGAAGCGCTTATAAGCTTTCGAGAATATTTTAAACAATATTCTTTGGAAATCGGAAAGCAGATTTGTAAGACACAGAGTGGCACACACTTCACTATTGGTCAAAGGTGTAGCCATCGATTGTATGCCACCTATGTACCGTAAAAACATGCCCTGCACTCATCATGAGATACTAATGTGCATTTGACCGGTTTTACGCGGATATCACTTACGATATAATCATAAATTAGGCATACATAAATCAAAAATGTGATATTTTTCTCTTGTACATTGCGTTTGCATACTTTTTGGCTTTTAAAATCGAGATATACAAGATTTGGAATTTTATATTTACACCATGGACAATAAATAATCGGAAAAGCTAGTAGCGCCACCTGATGTTTATATTCGGGATGAAGATGTTTATCATCCTATTTTGTGTCTAACTTGCTGACATTAACACGAAGAAATGTTTGAAATTCGTACAACTTTCCAATAAAATGTGATACTTTAAATACAAAATTCATTATTCATTTGCTATTTAATACTCGAGCCTCAAAAGGTATAATCCTATTACAATCATATCGATGAAACTGTTGAACCCATGATTCATTTAAAAGTACGTATTTTTTTTTCATTTGAAATGTTTTGTTGCATTTGTTTCCTTCCTATTATGCAAAGCGTGTGGTGCACGTACCTTATTTAAAATGAGTTTTCCTTAATATATACTTTAATTCGAAAATTTGTTTAAATATATAGTTTGCAATAAGACACACGAGCAGAAAGCGTGATATTGAGTATACATCTGCGGTCGTATTTATACTCTTTAGGATCAGTTTTTGATTAAATGCACTTTAAAAATGTTTTTTAACCAAAAAAATGACTTTAGAATTACATTTTTGAAGCTTCTTTTTTATAAGTACATGTAACATTGATATCGGAGAGTGCATACATGTACGTGCTGTGCCTGGGCAAAAATTAAACCGTGGATGTTTGCTTTGGTGAAACCGAATGAATTTTTGAGTCTATGCATTCGCTCTATACGCTGCGTTATAACGAACTTTAAACAATATGATTAAAAATATAAGTTATAACGGGGAATTGTTTGGCCCCATTCTTTCAAAACATATAAGTGGAGTTGTATTTTATTCAAAATTCGATGAAACTTTAGTTCTTACTGTTAAAGTCATGTTTTGTCTGGCTTTTGATAATACGAAACCACAGTTAAAAAGAATTTTTTTAATGTAGGCTTACCTTGATATTCGTTTGTTTTCTTTTTTATTACTAGAAATGCTATTCAGTTTATTGGGTCCCGTTATGAAACATTATACAGTAAAAACTCCATTTTATGACCTAATTGATGACAGTGGTGTTTCATAAAATCGAAAATTTTAGAGAATCAAGTTTGCCATTCAAAACAATAGAAAACCAATTTTTAAAAAACAGGAAACAAGTCAATTAAGTTTTCTAAGTATTTTATCACATTATATGTTCATGTATATCACTTTTGTTGAGCAGGTTTGAAAAAATCATGAATCTTCTTCCATTTCACCATCTTTATTTTTTTTTGTCAAAGTCAAAACCCTTAGTTTTTTAGTTGAAATAGCTGGACTACTGCCTCGAGCAGGCCTCAAACGAGGTACCCTAATGTATTTAATTAATTTTCCCAAGGTTAGGGTCTGCGCCAGCCAAAAAACACACGGTGTGGTCGGCAGGAGCCTCTTTCATAAAACGGAGTTTTAATAGGATGGAGGATCGTAAAATCGGGTTTTTACTGTACTAAGAAACTTTTCTGAATTTTAAAGTGTCATGACTTTACATTTTCGCAATATTTATCGCGTTTCACGTACATTTGAACAGTAAATGTGCGTGAATTATTGCGGTTTGTCCGTTTAGTGGACTCTCGGCGTCTCCGTCTTCAACCCGAAAGCTGATAGCCACGCATTTAGGTAAATATGAAAGACGTATAGATATCTGCTATAACTCGACATTGACAGGAAAACAACTTTGTGACATATTCTCGCGGTGCTTAAAACCTTATTATCATAAATCGATTAGTAGAGAATTACATTAAAAGACAGGACATCGTCGTGCTCTAAGTGACGTCGTTAAATTGAACCGAGTTCGGAGAAACTGCTCCTGGTATTGTAAATTTATCCTCTTATTCCGAAGCACGACATTCAAATACGGCTTCATTTGGAAGGCAGTTGAGAAATTAAAAGAAGAAGTTGACTGCTTGACACTTTGAACCGTTGGATATTTGCATTTTGCACACACTCTGTCGTGACTCGAAACGAGACTTGTCAGAACGGATTAGCAGTATATCCGGTCGTGTCAAATGGCAAAAGGACACGAAGTGGATTTCTAAAATGCGCTGGAAAAGGGCATTATTGAATTATTGTCATAATTTCTGGCATGACTGTGCTAGATTAGGTGCCAGTAAAGCTGGGGGTTTGGCAATCTGCATCGGGCCACGCACTCCCTCTCTTTCATTATGCATTAAATAAGTGCACTAGACTGTTACGAAAGATAGGAGCCTGTTTGTGCAAGTTTTGTCAAGCATGGCTCACGTATCTTCGGCAACAGTTCAGCTTTTCGTCAGCAACTTCGCACCGTGGATATATTTCATGCCTCGAAAATTAAAACTGTCACTTTTTGGGCTATTCCGTGATAACCCATGCAGGCACGTTATCGTCGTGAAATATTCAGACAATACGTAACGCTCTACTAGTATGCGTTCGGTAATGAAGCTTTTTTTTATTATTTTTTCGAGTAAGAAAACAAGGCTGTTACCACCCGGCATCCGTGAAACATTATTTTGAGACCTCGTTGATTTGTCTCCCCCACCCCCTTCCTTAAAATTGCCCATCATGGGTTTAGTTCTTGGCAAAAAGTCAAGATATATTATATTTTCCTCTCGGAAATTATTTATACTTGTAGTAAGTATTAATCTGGCGGATAACGAAATTGCCAACCCGAGAGACATTTACGTCTTCATTTTTCATGATTTGTTCATCCGTGTTATAAATGAAAATTTTAATGATATTTATTTTTTGTAAAACTGTGTTGTCAAAAGGGGAGTTTTGAGTTTTTTGTAGTAGTTTGTATGAAACCTTATATGACTTCATCATTAAAATGTTTTAAATGTCGCAAACGTATACTTCAAGAAGTATCCAAAACGGTTATGGGCTAATAAACGTGAATAAATACTTTGGGATATCCTCAAAAATCCCACACCGAACACCAAAAATTTGATTTTAAACGATGACTGATCTTAATTTAATAACTACATGTAATGGTTTAAATGTTTTATTTAATTCCAACGTAAAAATATCATGCTTCCAAAGCATGGCATATTTTACCTCACACATACGTAAATTTTCAATACATAAATTGTTCTTTGTGTTACGCGTTAATGATTAAGTTTCAAATAAATGAAGTATAAGACGCAAAAAAGTTTATTTTATACAATAAATTAATTTCATTATATTGTTATTTTAGTTTTTTGCATCCTCGTTGTGTTTCTCGAAACATTTATAGATTACCGATATGAGATTGTTTCCAATGATTTAGAAATGATTTATTTTTGGTGAAAAAAATTATTAATAATTCCTTTAAAAAATTATTTGATTTGCAACTGACACGGTTTTTTACTCTACTCTTGTTCATTAATAGAAACTGACCGCGCTATGACATGTACGACCGAGAATCTTATTAAATTACATTATTGGCTTTAGCGTTCATTCGCTATATGTGATGCATTATGGTCCGAGCAACAATGGTTTGATAGCGTGACCGGGGCATTGCGGGAGAAAAGGTCATAATATCAGTCCGATTTTCTATAATCACTTTTCTGGAAAGGCACTTAAATTTCAGGAAATGGTTCAGTTTAATGATAGATATATACCAGATATCTCTTCCACCTTTGTGATTTAATAATACCCGTAACTGAAAAGAGACTTTTGTCTTCATTGTTTCTCTTTTCGAGTCGATCATTCGACGTAAAAATACGCATTATTATGGCTTTATGAGCTTTTGATAAAATATTCACCGTCGTCGAATATCGTATACATGTACAAACGTGGACGTTTGAATTACAATATATAGCCCTATTTACCATTTCGATAAGGCTTCATATTTCATGTTGAAATTAGTCTAGCATGATGGAGATATGCCGGTTATGTCGGTGCAATAGCCCAACACGCCATAAAATATAAATAATGATAAGAGGGTATATAATACAAAGGTTCATAAACTTTTTTTGTTTGCCTAGATCCCATGAGTTAATTAAATAAAATGCGTTCCGTTGTAATACTGGACTAAACTACCTTCATTAAATACTAGATTGCGGCATAAATCCGAGCCGTTTATATTCTGGATATGAGCTTATGAAAAATTAAGCCAAACCCATTTATAAACCCTTCGTATTCACTAGCTAGTTAAGTTTTTGCCTTATTGTACAAGTGTAGTTGCATGCACTGCGGGCTATGCAGCAGAAAATAAAGGAACATTTATTTTCAATTTATATGGTTTACTTTGGATGTTTTTTATAAATCTGTAGAAATTAAGGCTAATAATCTGATTGACGATCTCTATTTGTGCTGTTCATTCACAGAAGAAGGGTCGAAAAGGCAATTACGTGCGTCTCAGATATTCGAATTAACTAAGAGATTACTCGAGTTACGTATTATATTTAAATTGAGAAATTTTTTAATAGTGCAGTTTTATCTCATAAACACAGATGTTTGCCTAGAGCTTGAAACTTGCAGCTAGAACCAGTTTTGCCAAACTTAGAACTTCGCAATTTGTTTGCAATTTATAATATAATTTATTGGTTTACCTACGGATATTTTATGATAATAATACGTAATTTGTCTTCAAACGTTTGATTCATTCTAAGGCATAACAATAAACTTAACATCACTTGAGTAAACTAACCATGATATTAACAAACTAACATGTACATCATGATTCACCCTAACTGAAAAATCATCCGACAATTATATATGCCAGAAGGGGCCGAGTCCCCTTAGCGCATTATCCATCTTCTTCTTCATTTTAATGGTTTGCATTCGTTAACGCGCGTACACACCAACGCAACATTGTTGCAAAACAGTGTTTTGCAACAAGGTTTCAAAACATTTCCCGATATTTGTTTCGTGCATGAGTGTCGGAAAATTTTGTGTAGGCTACACACCAACGAAACATTTCTATGAAACAAGATGGCGGGAAAAAAATGTCATGGCTGAAATATCTCTTCAAGTTATGTTTTACAGTTTTATCATACAAGTAATTTTATAATTATATTTCATATTAAAGATACAAACCTTTTCAACCTGCAAGCAGCGTGACGTGTTGGGTTAAATCGAAATTCGCAGTACTGTTGACGTACAGAACGAAAAAGTACTGTCGTCACCACCCATTTCGTTTCTGCGCAGTGAAATTTGTTTCAGAAACTCTCTTTGATCGACCGACAGTGGGGTGGCTGGATGAAACACGCCATATGAAACAAGTTTCAAAAACAAAATGTTGCGCCAAAATGTTGCAAAACATTTTTTGTACGCCACAAAAAATGTACGCCCTTTTATTGTGTTTCAAATATTTTCCTGCGGATATTTTCTAAAAATAATACATGATTTGTCTTCTAACGTTTGACTCACTCACTTGACTAGTTTGCATTCGTTATTGTGTTTCAAATTAATTTTCCTCGGGATATTTTCTAAAAATAATACAGAATTTGTCTACTAACGTTTGGTTCAATCATTTGGCTGGTTTTCATGCGTTATTGTGTTTTATATTAAGATATCTTAACATTTACTGATATGTTTACGATATCAAAGCACGTAATTATTATAATAATAAATGGTATAGCCTACCCATCCTACATGAGTATTATCTCTTTACGTATATGTACATGTATTTCAAGGTATGCGTTTTAGGTCAAGGTCAAGGTAGTAGTACGGCATTTTATTTTTAAACTGGAAACACATTGAATTTTGGGTTGCATCCGTATGCTCACTAATGCGTGCAAGTTACGGAAATGTCTAACGGAAATTGTTAGAATTCGCAGCTACGTGTAAGATAGTTTTAATGAAATCGCTTAATTCGTTGAACATTCGATTAATTTTTTGTCCTTCTTGACTGCACCGAATTGATAATGACGCTAGAACTTAAAAGTACCGTATAAATAAACTTCTACAAAATAGCGCTGCAAGGGTTAATTTGGAGTTATCTCGACGAATCGTGCCTGTTGGAGGTAATGAAAACCGAAATCTATTTAAAGGGCAAGAAAAATCGATGTTTACAAAGTAAGACTAATCATAGAAAAGAAACCAGCAGCTAAATGAAGTGAAATAATCTTAAAGTTGGATTAAAGAATCCTAATAGTATTGTCGTAATTAACTTGTCCACTTAATATTATCGTGTTGCTCTACGCTGTCATCCTAAGGAACTTTCTTAAAGAATTCCAGCATCATTTACCACTCAACTGAATTAAAATCATTCGGAGGCAATTTAAACTAAAACATAAAACGCTAAACTACCGATTATCGTGAAAGTAAACCTCTTCTTTGTTTGTCCAAAATGCAATACAAACTCAAAAAATTACGAAGTCATTACCTTAAATATAATTTTTAAAGATACATTTTTTTCTGAATTGCTTTTGTTTAAATTGACGTGGTTTTTAATTCAACAAACTTAATGCATTTAAAAGTAGAATTTCATTTAAAATTATTGTTGCCAAAGTTACGGGGTTTGTACTTCCCAGGCACCCTGTAAGGATGTCTAGAAGTAGCCGGAGACGCTCTGGGAACTCTGCGATAATGGGTGGTTCCCAGTTACAGCTCCTTGCCGTATACAAAGTGTGCAGGGGCAGCACACGCAGCTAGCAATATGGTTAGCTTTGGTGTCACGGGTGAAGCCCACAATTCTCATAAGAAGGGGGCAGTTTCCCACGATGCCCCGCGGCCACGGCTGTAGAAAATAAACTCGGTGAAATCGAGTGAAGTGCCGATTTCGGTGTCCTGTAGCTCCAAGACGCGAGTATATAAACTGGATCTGTGAGCGCGGACTGAGAGATATCTATGCAAAGAATATTTGTTCAAAATCTCAGTTTATTTCTAGCCATGGAAATTAATTTAAAAGACAAGAGCGCGACTTGAAAATAACGAAACGCGGTTACAAATTTAACTTGAAATTCAAAGTTGTAGTAAGTTGCAAGGTGGCAGGATGTACGGGCCTGACCACCTACGTTCCGGACAATGTAACGAGAGTGGAAAATGTCTCGTTTATATATGTTCTGCACTGGATATTTCAATTCCAAGTTCTGGTCGTTTAGACCAATGAGAATATATTCAGAAAATACTTTCATGTGACTGGTGGGATAATTCACGAAAATTCAAAACCAATGAAATCGTCCTAAAGACTTTACAATCGTATTTTTCTCAAATTTTATGATCATGTTTTTCCCTTTACCCTTCATGAACTTAATTTTCCTATTTTTTTATTTTTATTGCAGGTAAGTTGGATTTTAGTTTTACTTCTAATTTCCCTCTGTTTCACGGCGACCGTGAAAGAGAGGGATCAAGTCCAGGAAGTCGTTTTCCTGCATGCCCTAAGGTAAGGCGCTCTTTTAGCTTATTCTATCTAATCCTTTAATTACAGGGAGGGTCACTCGGACTCGTTAGGGTAATTTTTACCCTATTTCGCCGCTTTGTTTGACTTCCTGTCTGGTTTTGCCTCCCACAAGTAGGCCATCACCCCATAAAGTCATACTATTAATTATCAAGTTTTTCATGGTTTTTGTAGAAATGTTCTTGTTGTTAGACAAAACTCATGATTTTCTCATTTGTTGTCAATGTTTAGAAATGGCTCTCTATATACATGTATACAGTATAATGAACAGATGCATGCTTGTTTGTTTGCATGTTTGTATGTATAGAGCGTCTTTACGATGAAGCGCTTTTATGACAAATTGCTGAAGTGGTATAGGGGCGCTGCGGTCATGACTACTCCCATCATATCATCCCACTCGATCGTAAACAGTCATTAGACCTACATGTAGGCCTACTTTTTCGCTTCTGCATCGGTATGTACAGCCCGGGAAATGCCGGCGGGCTTTTAGCTTGTATAAAACAATCCCCAGGTAATCCGACCCTCGCATAATCGATTCTTATTAATTTATGGATCAGTGTAATTTTACAATTTTATACTATAATTTCTATATTAAAATACCACTGTTATTTTCGTAAAACCTCTTTTAAAATTCAGTCGAAAACATCGCGTAATAACTGTAGAAAATCTTAAAATGTTTTAATTCTCGGCGATTAATAAAGTTCCAATTACGAAGCTAAAATAGGAAAAAACAATAATGGTTCTATCGGCGCCATTACATAAAATCTAAAACCATTATCGATTTTTCGTTAATGCGAGAGAGGCTGTTTGCCATTTCCCGATTGATTTTAATAATTGCGCAATCCGTATACTAACGCTTCTTATCTTCGCTGACACTTTAATTAAAATCGGATTCTCGGATTTCACATTAGCGTTTTAGCCTGTTTTTTTTCATTACGGTTATTGTTGCTCTTTTAATGGAGATACTATTTCTATAAAAGTTTGATGCTTTACTATATACGAAAATTAGATGCCATTTCGTTTAATGTTCGCTATTATTGGGAGCTTTTTTTCCACACCGGATCACTGATTATTGCTGTGCCTCGTAATCTTCATCAAAACCCTCTCTCTCTTCTCAATTTGTTGCACATTTTTTATCTTCTTGTAAATGTCACGTGGCTCTACGAGAACCAAAATCGAAACGACTTCATCTATGGTGCATTGTCAATATACTGTATAAACTCCATGTAATTTCGAGGTTCATAACCTCCTGTTTACAAGCTCATTTATATAGTATTTTTTTACGTTGGCATATATATTTTCCACGAAGTAAATTACACCAGCTTTTTACAGACGCCTCTCTCTCTGTTTACGCGTTTTCTTATAGCCATATTAAATGTAACATTATAAGATATATTTTCATCTCGCATGAATTTGTTTCATAAAATGTTGCTTAAACTGGGAATTTAGCTGCACTTTGGGGTCTAGGTAGACACAGATGGCCAATATATGAACAGAGTAAGGGTACTTATGACAATCTGGGATTGCATGTTTGAGGTTTACTGCCCAATGTCAACGAAACTTGCCTGGTTATACGCGTTTTCCGCTGAATATTGAGTTCGAGTGAACCGAAAAGAGCAAGAAAATTATCGACTATTCGAGAAAACAAAACTTAATACTTAGACGTAATGAAGGTTCATGCATGGCAGCATTGCGGTGATGTAATGAATTAATTTGCAATGAACATTCATCGGATAATTTCATCGAGACCATAAAAGTAATTGAATTTAGGGCCTGCATACTTTTAATTCTAGGTTATGTCTACATGTGCATTTTTATGCGAGTTATTAAGAAATGTATAAGGGCTATTTTTTTTGGGAAAAATCACTTTAAAAAAATAAGCGAGTACGAATTATATTTACTGCCAGTCTTTTTTTTAAATTACTTCATGAAAGACTATACGGTATGTACATCTGAGTATATAGGGTGTCCCATTTTAAGGGGTTCAAGTAAATAAGTATATATGTTACAATTTTTTTTTGTGGATAAAAGTTGTTTGTTTTTAAGGGTGTCACCAGATGGCGCCTGGGATAGGTCTGTATTCTAAAATAATGTTTAAAATAACTATTATCTACAGTTTTTTTATGTAGCATTCGAATGTGTATATAGAAATGGGAGCTACCATTGAAGAAAATGGTGTTGATCATGACTTGATCTGCAGCAGCGTCATCTATGCTAAGACATATAGCGCCATCTTGTGACTCTCTTTAAAATAAATTTTGTCTAGAAAATTTATTATGTAACATTATTATTGTCCTTTTGCAGCAGTTTGATTAAAATATACGCTCGTATACGACCATGGTCGGTTCACTTATATTAATGATTTACGATTAAACTTTATTGGCCATAATTATCAACAAACGATTGATGTACAATTCTGCGATAAATTTAAACTTTGATAAAACATTATAGATTGCCAACACAAATGAACGTGCCTTTAATTGAACGAAATAGTTTGAGAAATATTATGAAACGACGCGTTAAAATTTTGAATAATCGATCTGTTTTTCTTTTAAACAAACAACATATCGAAATGGAAGCTTATAATGGTCAGGGCAGTGGTCAATGCGCGTCCATTTTGAGAGATGCGTCCGTTTTAGTCGCCTAGCTGCACGCATGCATATATTTTCAATTTACCAAATTACTGGTAAGTGGGGTAGACGTTCTCTCGGGGGCCCTTAGGGAATATGACTACATCCATTTATTCGCGATTTCCAAAATGCATTCGTGTCGTCATGGCTGCGTGGTTGAATTTCTACATAAATAGCAGAGATGCAATTTTGCGAGCTATTTCGTACTGGCGCACTTAGCGCATACACTACGCTACAACAACTCGGAACGTGTGCGTAGTACTGTTTTGAAAATGTCCATATCGGAGTCGAGTTGAACTCTTTGGTTTAATTGCCAGTCCAGCCCATTAAGTGCTGTCGTAGCGCCATAAGGAAACTGTCGTACGGACCATCGCGCAGGCCTCCAGACCGAATTACGTTGCCAATTATTTCTGAATCCCTCCAAAAACACATTTAAGCTTTTCGCCTATTACCCTATTATAAGCAGTCACATTCCTTCTGGGTTATGTTTTCGAGCAACGACGTTTCCTTCTCGTCGCAAAAATCGTTTAAAACTTAAGGCGTGTTTTAAAAGTAAAGTTTTGGCTGCCGAACGACGAAGAAAGCACAAAAGCGCACTTTACCATTAAAATATTTATGAGTTTTATTTCGGAGGAGTCGCTTTTCCTTTCGTATATGCCGTCAAATCTTTAATGGGTATTAAGGAGGGAGGGGGATGGGGGAGTGCATGGGGAGGCTTTGCTGATGACTGTTGTTGCGGTAATTCTGTCATTCATTTAATTATTTTTCTGGAACTATACGAATAGAGAAACCATAAAAAGGCTTTTATTTCGCTCTAAGCCAATTCTCGAACCTGATTTTTCTGCGTTTGCCATGAAGTCGATTTGATACGTGAGTGCCTGTATGTATAGTTCTGGCTGCTGCTTGAGGCTTAATTCCGAAATGGAAGAAATGACTACACTGTATATATGTTAAAATTTCGTAACTGCCAATAACTACGGGCGTTGCGAATGAAGTCATGAAATCATTGAAATCATTACTTAGACAAATTGAGAAGCGGAATGAAGAGTGATGCGAATCGCACCGATTGAGATAAAATCGACGCTAGATTTCGAATTGCTTACAAAATGTCTCGCATATTTTACCGAAATTTCAAGAATTTCGCATGTAAAAACATTGTACAGCTAGTCGATCCTCGTAAAGATAAATCTCGAGGAAATTTTTTCGTAGGAAGTCAGATGATGATTTATTTCAACAATAAGAAATATAAATTAGTTTAAACGAAATTTCCATGAAATTCTACCCCTCGTACATAAATGAGACGGTTTTGCAACGTCTATCTGGGAATTCCCCGTTATAACGTAACGTTTTTTTCATGTTGTCTAAAGTTCGTTTTAACGTAACAAGCGCGAATGCAAGGGAACTAGAAAATACATTCGTTTTAACCGAACAATTGTACTATCCGCATTAACATAATCTGTATTTAACCCAGGACGGGGACTGGGATTGAGTTCGTATTCGTATAAAACGAGTATATAAACGAGTTTGGAACACTGGTGAATTTTGAAAATATTAGCTCTTCAATTTCTCGGCTTTATGTATGTTTCCGTTTCGGCTTTTATGATGTTTCCTGCGGTTGTTTCGTATTAACATTTCATCAGACTAATGGGAAATCCATTTCGTGCTTTCTATATTAGGAATGCCAATCTTGATAAGTGAAAACATACGCAACAATATACAGTGTACATGTAGAAGAATTAGTCGTATATTCTGAATTTGGGGTTTTCTTTTTTACTGCTGGAAAGATTTAGTGGCATATGTCGATATATTAGGCACCAGAAATTTGATTGAAATTGAATTATTTCGACATTGCTTCAACTACTTATCGTATGTCCATGTTTGCAAACGCATTTAGATTGATTTCAAAATGTATTTTACGATGTCAAACCCCTTTGGAAATTCATTTTTTTTTTCAACATGGTTAAAAACGGGAAAAAAGTAGCTGCTCGATATCTGCTATGTCTAAGTTTTATTTCCATCAAACATATTTGTCCTTACCCAATGGCAAAAAATGCCTCTATTTATTTATTAAAGTGCACTAGACTCCTGATCATCAGGGAGGTTTTGAAAATAGATTTTGTAGTGCGCTGGGTAATCCTCAAAATGCGAGACTCAAAACGATGTATGATTGGGAAATAATAAATAACCCGAACAAATTAAAAAAATATAGATATTTTGTTATCTGAAACTATTATTTTAAATATTTATTTTGGATTATTGTGAGTTATGCCGATGTGCTTTGCTAGGAAGCCTTTAGTTCGGGCTGCACATTATTCCTTTTCCTCGTACCTTTTTTGATTATAATATAATTTAATTTTAAATATGTTTGAAGTTTTGTTCTCACTAAAGGGGACTTATAATTTCACTAACTGAAACCGTCAATGTAGCGTGAATGATAAAAACGACCTTCAAGGCAAATGTGAAGGTCAACCAAATTTACATTAGCAGCTGCCCCACAGCCTTCTCAATACGTTGTACATGTATATGCGTTTAAATTTACTAAAATACAAGTTAAGCATATGTACAGCCAGCTGCAATGGACTTTTGAATCACCCGGTATAATTGTACTTTTAGGATTAATTAAAATAAAATTGATCGAATTTAATCCGTGGTTGTTTATTATCATTAATGTTACAGATGACTAATTAAAATAGAAACGACAGCGATATTTTACGAGGTATTGTTTATTTAAGCTTAATTTTATTTTTAAATTGTATCAAAAAATACATCGACCAATGCAGCTATGACCCCTTCCGCATTTATATTGCATTTAACTCGTTCGTATCAACGTAATAAAGCAATGAAATAGCATCATTCATAAAGCTGCGTTAGCAACTATCAATTCTCGATAACAATCCAATAAAATATCATCACTCGTATTTATAAAGCAATTTGCGCACAAGTTCTATTAATTTTATCGGCTGAAATTTGATTTCATAGGTAATTGATATTTATTCGTATCCAATAACCACTTTGATTAGCATCTGAATCTGTTGGGTATATTATCACCGTTTTATTAAGGAGCCTTTCATAAAGAACAAAACAAATTGATGTATAGCTTCAAATGGCAATTATATGTTCTGAGCATTGCAATGGAAAAATAATGCATATAATGTCAGGTCAGGCTACAATAACAAAACAATGAATTTTTGTTTACCAAATATAAAATCAGTAGAAGTTCTATGATATTATGAAGATAAATTTACCCATAAGCACTAAAAATATACGTTGTTGTAATATGAATTATATATTTATTGACTATCACAATATTAAACGTTTTTCAACATATTTTTAAAATACATTTCTCTAAAAGATGTGTATTTAAAGTTACAGTCGAATCTCGTTATTCCGAAGCTCAAGGAACGTCAACATTTGTTCATTTAATTCTTAGTTTTTATAAAACGATCAAGTTCTTCTTAATATCTGTATAACCAAATAAATTACTTCGTTAAAAAAATACAAGTTTCGCCTCTGCATTAATTTGTCACTCGATGTGACACGATGACTTAACTGTAATTTGTATTCTCGTCACATCAATTAGACTTTCCAGATGATATAAATTGATTTTGAAGTAGCATTGAGCGTCAACACCATCTAATTGGATCACGTAATTACATCGCTAATTGCCCAAAAGTGAAAATTGTTTCGGGCAACGACGATTAAGGAAAGTGTGGCGCGTTTAAGGCGTTAATAGTTGCGGGTCTTAAACTGCGAAGATGAATACTGTAATTGTATTTGTTTTTCAGCGTAAATTAGCATTTTTTTCGGATTAATTTTCATTCCTCTTATATTTTTCTGTAACCCATGATTCGTAATTGAATTATGAAGCTAAAACGACGAATTCCCGATAGATTTCTCCGTTCAAATTTGCAACACCGAAATACGATGGCTCGACGAATTTGCGAATAACCAGCTAGTCGAGGTATTTGCAAATTATGAAATTCTTTCGGCTTTTTAAAACTAATTGCGGCGTTGAGAAAAGCTCGAGAGCGCGAATTTTCGTACGGTTGAAATCCAAAAACAGCCATCAACATTTTTGTTATTTAATTAATTTGCCTTTCAGTTGTTTTTTCCCTTAAAATTGGGCTTACGCTCGCTCCGGTAAACAAGGTTAAGTCCTTAAGTAGTGTTAATTGAATTCGACGCGAGTCTCGGTCCTCTTATTAACGTATCCAATTTGACTTTTATCTAAGTTTTCAACGTGGCAATAAAATAACAAACGACTTAAAAGCTTACTGAAATGAGGCCTCTTTTGTCCTTACACTCGTCACTTTCGTCATTTGCATATTTGGCACGAATTACTGAGAAATGCGTTTAATATTCAGAGATGAAGAAGAAAAATAAGAAAAATAGCGCTCGTTATCCAAATACTGCCACTGCTTTTCAAAAGCTATATTTCTTGTTTATTTTTCCTTTGTTTGAACATGGCGTTGGCTGGGCGACCTCTCACTAGACTCGCCTTTAGTCCTGCTTCGGGACATGGCGAAGGGAATTCAACGATGCAAGATCGGCTATTAATTAACCAAGATAGCGTATGATGCGGAACTTGTTGGTGTTGACATTTCAGCCACGTCTTGTCGACGAGCAATGTAGCCTCGAAGATTTTGACTATGTAATTTAAAGTGTACTATGTATGAGTAACTTGATATTAGCAAAGTTTTGTCGACTAAGGCTACTATCAATGTCAAAATTCGGAGTTCGAGTATATGGATTATTCGAGTTTATTTTTAAAACTGTAATATGTTCAAAGATTGACAGTATAAATATATCTTTTGCTGGCCAATGCAAACATTGTCTACATTCTAAATTGATAATTTTTGGTAAATCTTGGAAAGTCTTAAAAAATCTGGTAAACTTGAGATAAAATCTAGCAATATACAGTATGATGGTCATCAATGTTCATGTAAAATTTAAATATTCCTTGCCATAGTTAACCAAATATTATTTGGCATCGATTTTTAAATATACATGCATGATATAATGAAATTCTCTTGAGAAAAAATGAATAATTGCATAATAAGTACTTTGAATTTACGTTGTTTTTACGTTTATATTTCAAGTTAGCATATTTTTCAAAATCTAAGTTTAAGGCAAAAATATAATTGTTCAAGTATACAGTATATGTAGCATTAATTTTATTTTTCTGATTCATCTACGATGTAATCAAATTCTGTCGAGTGGAAAAATATAACTAAATAATATTTACTTTTCATAAATATGCTGCAATAGTATATCAAATACACATATTTCGAACATTTCATACAGTATTAAACATAGGCAAGATAGTATTAACGTTTATATTCCAAATATATTATTGAAACCTTCCTAAACTTATTTAAAAAATATTTAATTCTTTATTATAGGTGGCTTTTATTTTATTTTTCTTATTCATTTTGTTTCTAATTTGTAATCGTGTGTAAATTAATTACTATGCATATTTGCAGTATACATTTTATTGACGTCAATATACATATACTGTATACCTTATGGGTTCAATTTACTGTTTCATACTTTCTGCACTATATTGTGAATACATGTAGTATATGTGAACTAGCACTCGGTACAATAACCATAATTTTATTTTAATATAATAACTTAATAAAATTGCAAAAAGCCCTGCGGGGATATGAAACATATCGGTTCTACTATACACGGAGAAAATGTTGATGATGTGATAATATACGTCGTAATGTACTCTCTGGCGTTTGATGGACGTTAAATGACCCTTGGCAGTGCCTCGAGGCCATAACTTAGTCACTAGTCTTACGATGTTGTGTCCATTGCGTGCATATTCTGATAACTGAAGTTCATTTCTCTTCAGCTATTTCTTTCTACCATATGTTTCCGTCAGTTATCCATTGTTGAAGAGTGGCCTTAAGCCATTGCTCTTCAAATTACTGATCATATTTTTATTTTGTGCTGGCGAACTGTTTTCGACGTATCATAATGCGAATCATCAATTTAAGTTGAAGCTCTTTATGGATCGTGTATTGTTTCCCAGATGTTGCTTTTACCCTTTACAATAGACACGAACGCTCTATGATAAGGATTTATCGTTTTCAACCATAACATAAACAGTTATTAAACATTTGGCTGTATAGCCACGAATAAGTTTATTTCGTGGAATATCAGTTTGAGATTATTCCCAGTAATTCCTTTCAATCGTTTAATTAAATTGCCCGCGTTCATTAAGAAAATAATTATTAATTTATAAATTCTGCAAATTCAAATGTTTTAACACGCGGAAAAATTCACGTAAAACCAATTTCCAGATTCTACAGATTGTTCTGATTGTATACGATTTGAGTTTTTTAGGTTTCTGCTTATCGGACGAACTCGTTTGTTTTTCAAAATACTTCATAATTACTTCGTACGATTAATCAATATCTAGGTAAACTTTTAAGAAAAAAAATTATTTTACACAAGATTTAAGCTAAAAAGTATTTTTAAATTTACGTGTATTCATAAATATAATGCTTATCTGGACTTTAGATACCATCGATAAGTACCAATTTGCAAAACGTTTAGAAAAGTACTTAAATGTATTTCATAAGACTACTGAAATTATGCTCAATGAGTAATTTCATAAGATTACTAAAAAATATGTTCAATATGAATAATTTCATAAGAGCACTCATTCGGAATCTCCATGAATCTCACGTTGGCAGTCTTAAAGTCACTTAGCGGGTGTAAAAATCCCTTAATTAATTTGTAAACCAATATATGTTTCTATGTCGAACATCGCCAAGCTTCTTGGCTGACCATCCCTGCTATAGTGAGCTTCATTTGTCCGATTGAGCAATTTATCATGTATTTGAAAGTCGTTTATTTCCAATATGCTAGACATAAACCAGACTCGTCCTTGAAAATCCTCGGAAATATATTTTCTTTCGTGTTGAATCAGCGTGCAAAAGATCCTCTAAATTCACTTCTTTTTTCATCATTTTTTTTTTTAAATCGACTTTTTCCGCACGATTCGTTAGATTCCCCGAGCGCCGTTTCTTTTTTCTCTCTTAAATTATTAATACTTTTATTACAGCTATCATTCTGGAGTGCATCTCGTTGAAAGTTTACATTTCGAACCTTTTTTGTGTGCTCGCTTTATTTGCATATTATAACGTTTCTTTCCTATACACGTATACGTCGACGTTATCTCGGGTGATTTATTAATATCACAAATCTAATTCCCTAATAAGATGCGCTTTTGAGCGCTTCCGCATATTTTATTACACCCCCGAATTACCTATTTGACGTTTACACGTTTTTACTTAAGACCCATTTGCTTCGATACAGGTTGCGCCAACTTCGTTATAGAAATTGTTAGGCCTAGGCGAACGTACTTACGATGCTTTGACACGTGATAAGTTTTAACGGTATACGACTTAAATTGGTGCCAGTGTACCCATAGAGGAAAACTAATTGCACCGACTGATGCACGCATGATCTATGTTCTTGCGCAGATAGCGAATGGGATACTTAGATGAAAAAGGGAATGACGGGCTCTAATCAGCATATTGTAGAGACTATATATGAGGGCCCTGCGCAAATGGCACATTCTGCTCAACGTTTTAAGAAGTTATTCGTAAGTGGATTACATCATTAATGCAGTGTCGTCACTTTTAATGTTTACGAGACCACGAGACGAGTTTTGCATCTCTAATTACTCTCGTCTTCAACATCCACTCCAACCTCCTTGTTGCGGGCAGCGACGGCAACTCTGAAAACGGCCACAAATAAGGAGGTTGACACGCGTTTAACATCAAAAGGCTGTTTCCTCCACTGCCTTGATTAACCTCATTTTACCTAAGTGAACTTTAATTCGACTTCTTTTTAGTCGCATTTATATACACAATGAACCAAACGTGAGAAGCTAGCCTATAGGACTGCAGATTCTTCTTATGCGATAGAAATGATGGTGCCTTTAATGATAAGCACTGAACTTGAATATTTTAGCGTTCCACATCAAAGTCAAACGAATTGTGTCGAATGAACCTTTCTGAGTTTGTGCATTTTGACATGGATGGCTTGTTGGAAAATTTCATCTTACTATAAAATTAAAATATGGAGTCGTTAATTTAAATACGTAATGTCAACATGTTAATTTTGCAAACAGCATTTTAGAATATATGTCTGCTAACATTAAAAAAGGGCTTCTCATGTGAAAGGAATTTATTTATTTTTATTTAAAAAAAATATGTTAGCTATGAATAAATTCTCCCTTAACTCAACAACTGAGATGTTTGCTACCTGTTATAACGAAGATCTGTAGATATTCTGTACGAATTACACTTCTGGGCACACCTTTCCGATTTTGTGAATTTTGGCGTTGCTGGTTTCTCGGAAAATTACATCATCAAATAAATTTAAAAGATGGAGTCATGCATTTGAATACGTAAATTCAACATGTTAATTTTGAAAAAAAAAGCATTTATGAATACAGATTTTCTGCTTACGTTTTAAAAACTTTTTGTGTGAAATAAATTCCTTTAAAAATTTTGAAAAGAGATGTTATCTTTGAATAACCTTACCCTTTGGTCAACGACTGAGATGTTCGCCACCTGTTATAACGAAGTTCTATAGACTTAACGATTTTCTGTATAGATGCATCGTCTCGCAGGCAATGCAAATTGTAATATGATTGTGATTACTTAAGATAGGCTTAAGCCATCAACGAAAATGTAAACATAAAACAAATTTTCAAAATGCGTCTGCGCAGTATTCCCTCTAGCTCAAAACTCAACCATGCGAATGAGTCTCCTTGAATTTTGAAAAGTAATCATAAACAGTAGCTCCTGACCTCCTGTTCTGGTCCCTAGAATACAGTAAGCGTCAAATTAACATTAACCAGATTGGACATTCGCGCATGACAGACACGCGTGCATATTGTTAATTTGTCACCAGACGTCGTGACAATTGGCAAGCTCATTGTCACGCCGAAAAATAGCAATGCAAATGAAATCTGCTTGCGGAATTCGAGGTGTAAATATATATATAAAATGCAGGGATTAAATTTCGCTCGACGCTGAAAGGTGCCCAAGAAAGCAGGTTTTGCAGTTAAATATTCAAAATAGTCGTACTTAACGGGAGTCACGGCAGGAAGTAGCAGAGTTGCTCGGATATAACTCAATGATTATGCCATTCTTGTCATTTTTTGTAATGAATGTTTTATTACGCTATCACAGGCGCTAAAAATGGCCTTCTTAAGTAACAATTTCAATGCTTGTTCTCTCTCCTTCCCTGCTCATATCAAATGCAAAGACATAAAATACAGCTTCTCTATATCAACAATTTCCACCTAGTTCCACCCACGTAATATCTCGGAGCAACGTTTCCCTAAATTATTCATATTTGCCGATATACATACGTATATTTATTTCTTACTTTTCTGAGCTGCTGTCGCCTTTTGTCTTTTCGTTAGTAAAAAAAGCAAAACGTTTATCTTTCATCTCTTTAATTCATACCTTTTTTATCAGAAGGATTTCGGTTCATTGAAACGAAACAGCGAGAGCGGAGGAAATTATCACTCGGTCATATATCTCTCAGGAAGAGATGGTGCGCGCATGCGCGGAAGCACTTTATTTAAAATAAATTGACTCTTCGCGTAGCGTTTATGATCCCAATATTAATAGAGGTTTTTGTCGACTGTTTCCTGAGTCGCTATGATAGCCCGCGTTTAGATGTAATGTCTGTCTGCGAATGAATTGCCGAGAATATTATACTCTTGTCGATGTCAGAAGTCATGCAAAGGTGCATTATTTGCTGTCATTTCAGCTGTTGAGATCCATTGTTAAAAGGGACTAGATTTGGAATTACGAGTTGCATTGTTCAAATATAAATTGCAAATTGCTGGTGCCGTAATGTTTGCTTTATGAAACTAATAATGCGACTCTCTGGGGCTCACAATTTTCAATTTTTCATTTCCGTTTTCTAGAACGGTTGGAAACACATTGATTGAAAATGAAAGTATTGAAGTATGCAATTTTGTATGGCTTTTTAAAGCAGTTCGTGTCCATATGCTGAATCTTAGATACTTAACATACAGTACATGTATGCCTATTTCTGTATTCCATTCCGTGTTAGGTTAATAGTAAGATTAAATGTAATATGTTCAATCATGCACATTCGATCAGTTTTCAAAATGCATGAAATTGCTGTCAATAATGTATACAGGAATTTCATTATGCACACTCATACTGTGACAATATACTTTAAGCAGGTAGAAATTAACTACAATTTACCTTTTGAAATTATTGTGAAATCTGGCTACACTGTCCATGAAATAATACGAACTGTTTCATCGTAAATATGTTAATTAAGTTAATGTGCAACATTTTGATTAACTACAGTATGTTATGTTTGTAGATAAGTAGGTATTAAAAATGCTATCGTTTAAAATATGTCAAGGCAATGTTGCAGCATAACGTTAAAATATTGTGAGACTATATTTAATTAAGGAAAACACGCAAACAGGTAACAAACAAATCTGTTGTTGACATAAGGAAAAGTTATTTCAAAAGTACGTTTTTTTTCTAAATTATTATTAACCGAGTATCTCCCTGCTTTTAAAATCAAACTTTATTCATTGCCAAATCAAAATACATGTCAGCTTATTTGAATTCAATGTGCAACACATATGACACTCGATGATTAAAGAATAGATAGATAAGTCGGTGTTATCTGGGAGACAGATTCTTAAATTGTTTTCATTTAAGAAATATTATCTTTCTATTCAAATGAAACGTTTTCGGGAAATTAAGGATTTAACTCAATCCACTTCGCGTGTTATTTGTCGTTTTTACTATGTACTGTCCTTGATTTTGAAGTGTTTTTTTTTTGGCAAGATCCAGTAGGATGAATCGACTTCCTTTACGGCTAATCTTTCAAGTCGTGATGTATCGCCCTCGGAAGCGATTAAGAAAAAAAATAACGAGAAAAATGTATTCTTCGCAGTTACGCAGTCGAGCAACAGCAGATGCCCAAAAAACCAAATCGAAATAAGAAAAATAATGCGAAATGAGCACTTGATATGCAAACGTTCTGCTGCTCCACAATATATGTTTGGTAACAAGCTCGACTTGGCATCACCTATTATTTCAGCCGTCTTATAAATAACCTGGGAATAAAAAGCACTATAGCAAAAAGTTATTTTTTTCGTGCAACGCTTGTCTGATTTCACGACACGAGTACTACGTGTAAGATAGAAAAGAAAAACGGGCATGGAGAAAATCCGAGATGAACAAAGACGATTACCACACCACCTTCCGCAAGACGTTTTCTCTTCTCTCATTCGTCCATCTGTCGTAGATTTCCTGATCCTCCGCCGCTGCTTTTTTCTTTACCAGTTCACCACTTTTCATTATCAGACAAGCGTGCGAGCTGCTCGAAGATGCGGCAACGTTTGCACGCATAAACGCAATATATGCTGAATACAGAACTCTTCATTCCACGCTTAGATAACCCACTTGATGGAGTTCAAAATTTAAAAATGCAAATCGGGCTAGATCCCATCCAGCTGCACGCTTTCTAGCTGCTGCATTGTGGACATGGATGGAGGGAAATTCGATAAGAAACGGGGGGAAAGACGATGGAAACAAACGATCTTTACAATTTTCCATCAGCCCGATACACTTTGAAAGGAATCGATTGTGCCCAACCCCCCTCAAATCCCTCTCCAGGGTCATTCTTTCATGGATGTCAATATAATTGAGATATGAGCTGAATTCCAACCTTGAGAACCATCCTTGTATTAACGGTATGATTACGTACCGTTATCTAGAATGCTATATATACATGAATGTTCATCATTTGGTGAAATATTTCTCGAAATGTTTCACCCTATTCTTATAACATCAGCAGTCAATTAACTTGTTTGCCCCCTGTGCAGTGTAAAACGTGTGATGCACGTTATGTCATGCACTACGTGATGCAGTTATGTCATTAATGATTGCCCGCCTTCGGGGGCAGCGCGTTTTCTTTAAATGTTATTTATTCCATGTATTGATAATTGACCTTTACCCTATGTATGTAAATATAGCGGTATGTAACATTCTACATAAAAATAAATGGTTATCATTTGGTAAAATAATTGTCGAAATGTTTCACCCTATTTTTCATAACATCAGCTGACTGCCCCAGTTAGCCCCTGTGCAATGTGAAACGTGTAATGCAGAATTGCTATCAATGTTTGCCTGCCTTTGAGGGGCAAGATGTTTACTTTTAACGATGAGCACAAAATTATCTTGAGATAGATGACCGAAAATGATAACTGTTAAATTGCTTTTGGTTCTTAAGCGAATCCGTAAAATATGGTAAAATATAAAATGACAGATTCACACGTGAATGTGGTTAAGTGTGTATTACAGTTATTTCATCAAGCTACATATCAATAATGTTTACCGGACTGAAAAAATCATCGAAAATGCATCTAAATCAGACTAAAAACTGCATCTTTGACCTTTTTAATTTACATTATAGCGAAGCATACGATTGCAGACAAGGTTTATTAGCATCTGTACACTGATTGAAGCATTTTACAAAATTTTAGAGCGAAACAACATGCTTTTTTGCTTGAAAGGGTTCTTTTTAAAACTTGGGAAAATATCTGCAAAATCTGAAATAAAGGATAATTTTGAAATAAAATTACTTTTAGTGCTTAACGGTGCATACATTTTCAAATAATCAATGAAACGTCGATGATTACATTCCTGTGAATACTCGGGAAAAATGTATGTGGGATTTCCACGAACATGTACAGTATTTACTCTACAGGTATATTTTCGTTCATAAAATTCGTTGCGTTCGCATCGTTTAAAATTACCGATTTCAATACATTTACGAGGTAACATATTTTTAGCACGAGTTGCTCGATAACGGTATCCCAAAATCGAGTTTGGTAGGTGAATTAGACGGTTATTGGTTTAGAATTGCTCTTCCGTTAATTCCCATCAAATCGAAATTGAATCAGTGCTCGCTCATCTAACCATGATGGAGTTACGTGCATGGGTCTGTTCAATAATTGGTCAACTCCAGGTTCTTGCAGCATTTCCAGTAAACAAAGTCGTTTCGATCCTGTTTACTTTTGCTTTTTTCCGTCTATTTTCTTACACGGCGTATGGCTGAAGGCCCCATCCGTATTAGAGTGGTTTTTCTTCCTTTTTATCTTGTCATCCTTTATTTCTCTGGAAGCTGCCTGGGTATCCAAACAATGTTATAAAGTAGGGCTAAGTTGTACATTACTCGCTTAATCTGGCCGTCTGTCGTCCACTTGTCTTGCTTTTTTTTGCATAAAGTGCAATGGAGGAAACCATCTTGACACTGAAGACGAGGGTATTAAATGAACTTTTTTTGTTTCATTTTGCCTAAACTTGACAGTCGTACTCTATTGCCAAAAAGAGGTAGTTGCTTCGAGGAAACAAATGAACATTGGCTGCGTTTTCCCCAGTCTACGAAACTGATGAGATTCCCCTCGACGATAACTCAGGACCAAAAACATAAATTGTACTCGTTTTAAATTACACGCTGAGAAAGAATGGCGTTATTTGATATCGCCATATAGAGCTTCTCGATTTCTCGGAAAAATTTACGGATGACTTTACGCGCATTAAATTGGCTGTTGTCTGCTTTTGACGTAGTCATGTCTAATCTTAATGATGTGGCTAAAGAACCTAGCAATTTTGGACAGTATCCTCGAAAACCCACGAACCGATACATAATTCCGGTTCATTTTTATTCTTATCTAAACTTAGATTTTACGGTAAAAAATAACCGTTCAGAACCAATTTCACCTATTCACACAAAATATTAATTTGCATGTTGTTCATTAAGTGCTCGCAATAATTTTTAAAACAACTCTTATGTATTTTAATGAAATTTGTTGAAAAAGTTCTTCCATCCTTCTTGAACATATTTCAACATTAAAAGATATGTTTCAAAAAAACTTCCAGTGATTAAAATTGGACAGCAATGATCGAGTCTGAGTAGATAGTGTCTTAGAAGCGACCATTTTAACTTTGTAAGGCATTTCAGGAGCAGAAATGCAAGGTCCGAGTAATGTCCAAACGTTCGGTTTATGAGTGGATTAAAACGTTCAGAAATGGACAGCCAAGTGTTAAAGATGGTAAGAAAAGTGGACGGCCAGTTTCTGTCTCAAATGTTTTGACAAACTTTTTTTAACGAGGCGTACACTCGCTGCCGGAACGATGGCAAAAATGCGACTCTCTCAATACAATCTGGAAGCTTGACATTTTAGATTTTTTTGATTTAAAATTTCGCCAACTCAGCATACACATAGCGCGACATAGGGCTTTACTTTTAAGCTCAGGTTATGCTAATACAATTTTGGTAGTAGCCTACATTGCGTCTCGTTCAATTTTTAGTTCGAAATACAAATATATAGTCAAGTTTGTTATTTTAAACCAACTGCAGTTCGCAACATTCACATCGCAAAAAGTTGAGAAGGTTCGTTACCCTTTTTCCACCTCTATTGGATTTCACTAACGTTATGCATGTACGTGCTTTCGTAAAATTGCACCGAATGAATATTTCGTAAATTGAAGAAACATTGAATTTGTACGCGCTTGTTATTTTCCACGAACCATTTAGGAAATTTGACGGGAGTGACGTTGCTGTAATGGCCGCAGATTGAAAAAAAAAAACCCTTTTATTACGATTGAATTAAAATGTGCCCGTTGTTTTTAAGATGCATAAAAGTAATGCGTTAGATTAAACGAAAGGGGAAAAAATAAATTCAATTTTCACGTTAGTCCATGCAATGCAACAATCGCATTAAACTAATGGCAGCCAATCTGTTAATTGCTTAAAAAGTCCTAGCGGTTTGATTAGACCGCGCTTCAATCGCACGCACTAATGATGCTCCCATTCATTTAACGAGGGGAACACGCTTTTTATTTTTACGCCAACTTTTTTTTTTTTTTTAATGAGGACCGTGGTAACGGGCAAATGCATTAATTTGGTCCCTTTAATGTCTGTATGACGAAATTTCTGAAGAAACGTTACGTTTTTTTTTGTTTTTTTCTGTATTAATTTAATGAAATTCGCTGCAAATAAATCAAAAATTCTAACGCCGAATAAGTGGCGTGTTTCCAGGATGTTTTTATTTCAAAACTTTGTTTGAAAGTCATTACTGAATGTTTTATTTCTGGCAAATGAACGCAATTCCAAAAACGAACTGTTATACAAATTTATATAAATACTCGCATAGAAGTATGAAAGGTTTTACGTCCAATTATCATATCATTATTAAAGCTTTGTTTTACTTGCTTTTATCTTCTAACTAATAGTTAAGATCATTTACAAATATTCCGGATGATTTTATTTGTAATATCCTTTATAGGTACATGTATTTCGTTTCATTTAGTTTCTTGTATGTTAAAATCTCTGTTGGTGCAACCGGCCCTTAATTGTTTCCCTAAACGCTTAATACCATATAATGTTAAAGAGTGTCAAATAAACAATCATCCTCATGAATTTCTTGTTATTTGATTTAAAAATTATTATAATGTTTACTTTTAATATACATTGTGTGTTGAATAGAACATGCACAAAAATGACCCATTTGTTTACAAGCAGTAATTTACCGTATGTTATTATAGAACATCAAACATCTGGTTAAATATGGGTATAATTTGGATTTGGTACCTCATTAAGAATAACTCGCTTTATACGAATTTCTGATAGTACGAACTCATTTCCATTTCCCGTTAATTAATTTCTTCGTTTAATTCGAATTTGGGTATTACAGTTGTTCGGCTAAAACGAATCTGTTTTCGAGTTCCCAAGCATTCGCTCTATATAGGTAACGTTAATTTAACTACCCATTTAAATACATTAAACACTACGTGTAGGCCTACTAGGATTTCATCCAAACTTTGACGAAGCTTTCGATCTTACTTTTGAAGCCACTTCCGATAATCCGAACAACTTTTAACGTTTTCTGATGTTCGTTTTAACGATGCTCGAAATGTGACCAATTTGTGGTACGTTATTTATGCTATTTTTCCAGTTGGTTAACTTTTGAGATACCTTAAAATGGTGTATCCACATGCAAAATAGGCTTTTTTCCGTAGGGAATTTAGTTTGAAATACTTTTTCGATTTATCGCTTTGGGCTTCAAAATGCAACCATCTTTTCATGCAGCAGTTTAATGTATTTTCCCGAGAATTAACACAGCCTGTGTTTTTCATCCTAGATATCAGACAACGATTTTGTGCGTTGGCACGGCTAAGCGTACAGACATTTAAACCAAATAAAAAGGCAACGTTTGCCTTTTTTATATCCCACTTTAGGATATTTCTAGAAAACCGAAGGGATTTCGCGGGTCTGTTTCGAGTCCTAGGCTTTTTATGTCTCCCTAAATTCACTGTCTGACTCTATCGGCGATATAATAAACAACCCCGTTGGCTTCATTTACCAGAAAATATGCCCACGAATCGCACCTTTTTTCCTTCGTTTCTTGGGAAATCCATCGTTATTCCGACGCGGGATTGAATGATGATCCACGCCTCAACCCTTATGCTCAGACATGGCCAAATAAATATTTCTACTCTATCTAGCTTCCGTGTTTTTTTTTTGTATTATTCAGACTCACCTAAGGCAATGTCGGAGTCAATAAAATGAATTGTTTAGTGAGGACGTGACCATCTTTTTACTATATGCTCGATAAATCGTTAATGGCTATGCTCGCACTTAACGACCACAAAGAGCAGAAACATATGGACAAAAATCAACCCATCGCCAAATAATGTTGTGCCAACGAAAACCAGGTGCAAGATTTTCGGAAGAGAGTTATTGCTGATGGACGATGGGCTTTCATCATTTATAAAGTTGCGGGAAAAATAGCAATAAAACATCTTGCTTTATTACCCGAAAATGTGACGATGTCTGGTTCGTCCATCAAACAGCAAACATGAAGTTTGTTCGATAACACCTCAGACTAACTAAAAATCATCGGCTGACTAAAGGGAAAAGCGAGCTGTGAGATGGGATTTGCCCCTTGCCCGCCTCACATTCGGCTTCACTGCAGCGCTCCGCTGCATTGCTCCACCAACCGACCTGTTACAAAGTGACCTTTGGCAACCTGGCCACATTCCAGGTATTGCCACATCGATTTTTCCAGTCACCTGAGGTCGGAGGTCACTACACACATTGCATGCAAGGATCCTTGAACCCATTTAAGCAATCATAACCAGGATTAAGGAATGCCATG
>JAQGBX010000499.1:0-35226 GCA_034698745.1 Megaphyllum sjaelandicum | reverse complement strand
TTTGTATAGTGACCACCTGTGTACAATGACCGACATAGCATTTTTTTTGGTGGTCACTCTTAACAGGTTTTACTGTACTTACATATTTTCAAGGTGTTATAAAACGAAGACGCTAGGATTCTAGCCTGTTGTCAATAGTCAAATAAGCTCGCATTCCCTTCACAAGATTTGCTACGAGTTCAGCAAGGATTTCTTGGATTGCACAAAACGGGTCAAAGGCAATGAGGACTGACTGATAACGAATCCAAGGAAGAAAATTTAATTATGGTTCATCTTTTTGGCTCACTGTTTTCTTTGTTAGTTCTTCTAGCGGTGCAGTCTCGCCATTATGATCTCTTATATAGACAGTGCATTATACGTGACAAGACAACATTATGGAATTGTGACCTGGGCTAAAGGGAGAGATATAGAAGCTACAGAGCTAGATGTCGTGGCGTTACAATTCGGCTACTCGGATTTTGCACACAAAACGAGAGAAAATAAAAGAGTGGGAAAAACCGCGGCCATGTGAAAGAGTCAAGAGTTGCGCAGCGACTATGGAGACAAGAAGAGGACGGTGGACCAGCAAAACGATCGATCAAAATGCACCAAGCAAGCGCACAATGATAGAGCCAACGGAACAAAAACAGTTCTCGGAGAAGAGTTATATAGAGCAAAAGAGACTCAGACTCTGAGAAAGACTGAAAAGACGATGAAGACAAGAGAGGCCATAGAATTGGAAAAAGGGGGAAGAAAGCTAGAGATGCTCAGTGGGCATGAAGGGATTCAGCTGCGAGCAGACAGAATATTCGCGAGCTTAGGTCAAGGAAAAGGCTTTAGTCGACGCTACAAAGTGGACATTATCTCGCCCTCTGGCCAGGCTGAAAGGTTCTCATGGCCAGATTACTGCTTAATGAGAGCGAACGAATTTCGAACATCGGCTTGAAGAAGACTAAAAACGATGAAGTTTATCAGACATTTTGGGCCAGACCTCCGTTTCTCAGAACCTGGGCACATTCATTTTTGGATTCCACACTGGATCTTCTGCCTGGACTGAAGGTACATCGAGAATTTGCTTGACCTCGACAGCATGAACATTGCGATGAATGTCTAGACAAAAATCTTTAATAAGATGAAGCGGGGAAAAAAAATCGATGAAGCTTCAATTTCCTGTATATACACACTTTTGATGTTTATTTACTTTAGAAATTGTGAGATCATGCGTTCATTACACTGACTAGTTCAACGTTAAAACATTGCACGTACCCCTTCAGAAGCGCCACCGCTCAAAACTGCTCATTTTTAGATAAAGCGAAACATAGAGCTAATTTTAATTGTCCGACTCAATACCGTTTCAAACCAGAATTTCAACTTCTGAAGCGAGGTGCTCCATTGTCCATTTCATTTCTTGCATCATATATAATTGCTCTTTTCTTCTTGCTGGATCGTAAATGCTCCAGCACTTAAGGATGATCATCACCACCACCGTTTCCTCCCAACAGATGAAAAATTTCCAGCAGACAGCGACACTCCCCTCGCCCTCATAATCACACCCTAGGATCGGCCATGCAAGAAGCACCTGTCTCAAGAACGTTGTCCGCCATCTTTCGGAGTGCGATGTCTCCGTGCACATCCAGCCTCCGAGAAAAAGCGTGTTTCGCAGAACTTTTCTCGGATCCAATCGGCCGGCCTTAAAAATGGCGAAAAAGGAGGAGGCGGGTCATTGGCTTCAGGATAGAGTTTCTGTCTAAGTTTTAAGCCAGTCTAGACTGTTCCAGGAGCACCATTACCAATGCAACCACCGCCGCTGCCACCAGGGTCTGGCGAGCGTGCGAGCGAACCGAAAGGAAGAAACAAATCAATTTCTTGGCAGAACTCGAAATTCCGACTCGTTGGAAACCATAGGAACAGACACACCTCCGATGCAGACACTGAACTGTCCAGACACGAATCAACAAATTATAACGTGGAAAAGTGTCAGGAAAAAAAAAACAATGCACGCGTCGCGAATACGAAAAAACCAGACCTAAAAGTCGGGATTAGAAGAAATGCATAATGCCATTAAAAAAAAAACTCCTCCTATATATACGAGTACGATGTAACAGAATTCTTGGAACTGCCGCACTGCCGACATTTTCCAATTTTGGCATTCTGCGTATTTGCGATGCATGCGTGGCATTAGGCTGCAATTATATAAATGCAGGCTCCGGTACAATAATGGATGCGGGAGGCCAGCAAAATAGCACAATTCAGAATACAATAGCACGAATAAGAAAAAAAAAGTTACCATATATATACGCACAAAATCAATACCATCTCGTACCAAAGGTATACGAGCTATAGCTATACGGAATGCAAGAACTGCGTGTCTGCAATGGCATTTGCTCGCAGAAATGCAGCCAGTCCACGAAGCTGCAGAATTGCACGTAACAGTACTGGAATTTAAAACGAATACTGCAAGAGCTTGGTTTATACATTGTACAGCGGTGATAATGCGACGATGTCCATGGCACATGTACATGTATCAGGGTAGCCACAAAATTTTCAATTTCAATATACCTGACAAAAATCCGAAATTCCTTGACCAAAACTTACTCGTTAACGCATATCAATTTTCTTGTCATAATGAAAACCAAAATAACAATTGCAATGAGAAGCTTGGCAAAACACCTATTGTTACAGTACAAGTCTATCTAAAGATGGAGCTGCTAGCAGCCTGAGTGCATGGATAGCATTTTGCTTTTATTTGGGAAAATTTCCCTGACCACTCACAAATTTCCATGACTTCCATGACCTGTCAGACCAGTTTTTCCCCCTGACCTTTCCCTGAATTCCCTGACCTGTGGCCACGGCAATGCTACCAACGGCTATCATGACTCGCGACGGTATATATTCTTGGCAATGCTGCCAGATTAGACCATAATTTGCAAAGACGAGGGCTAAAGCGAACAAACCCCATCAATCATAATTGGGATTTTTTTTAAGTATTCCCAACACAGACATGAAAAAGCATGCTAGTAAGAACTATAGAACCAGCAATCAGCAATTGGATCATAACCAACATATATGAAGTAAACAAAATTGGAATTAGATTTATTCCGAGTGCATGTCTTGACGTACATGTATATAAGGTCCTGAGCTTATTGTTGAATTGGGTAATAACCACAAATCCAGGGTAGTTTGTCTCTGTGACCGTTTTAACAATAAACAATTCCGTCACTTAGACAGATGAAGGTCCCCATTATCTAATAAAATAACTTCGAGTTTTTGTCCAATATCCATGCAATTCTGCAGTTGAATTGGGATCAAGTAGAAATCAGAAAGACTCTGCAAGCAGTATACGCAACAATTTTTAAAAAGCTATAAGTCGATGCTTAACAATATAGCTAGAACAATTATACATGTTGCACAAATAATCTTGGTAGCAGCTTATGGTCACAGATTAAGAAACGTAAAAAAATTACAGCGATGCAGGGGCATCAATTATTTTCTACCCATCTTCCAGATTCCTACAAGAGCAATGCAGGGAATGTTAGCGAAAGCAAAATTGTTTCTATATGAACTACAACTGGTGGGTTATTAGGTCGATAATCTGTATTCATGACAGAATTCTTGAAGGCTTCGACTCGGCTTCTTGGAACGAGATATCAAAAATGAAAAGACGAAGCCGAAAGTGTATGTGCAATGCTGATGGAGATGGCAGACATCGGTAGCGCAGAATGCGTCTGGCTAGCGGTTTTTGATCAATATCCTCAAAACAACAAATCACAAATACTATATAGTCCATCAAAAGTATGGCAAGAATGATTCCGGGAATTGCATAGACGACCGACTTTGCCATACACGTTGCCAAAGCAGACGTCGACATTCCTGTCTAGATTCAGAGTGGAAACCTGTGGAAGGCTGCAATTTATAGGCAGCTGGTACAAAGCATGTTGGCATTTCACTGGCAAATGTAAACAGTGCGAAGCAGAGAAATTACAACACCCGAGATGCGAAAGCAAGAGTACAAAGTCCTAAGATTCACTGGCCAGTGATTCAAAGTGATGATGTCAAGATGGCGACGTAGGGGATTGTTTCATGAAAAACCGTTCAATCACCCTAAACCACCGTCGTCGCAATAAACCTAGATCAAGAAGTCCAATATGAACTTCATTTTTGTTACATTTGATTATAAATCACAGCGCTGCAAACACTAGACATCATACATTATTGCCTTCGGAATGTTTTCAAACAGCCAGCTTGGACGTGAATGACGTCATCGCTAAAAAACATTTTGGTCAAGGAGGATAAAATAGGACGATTTCAAGTTCGGAAATAAACTATCATTAATCATCAAAGAAGTAATTGCATCATACATTCATATAATTATCGACAATACCAGCTAAGTTATGAAGCGTTTTAAAAAAGTGATTGGAACAATCAAGTACTGAAGGTCTTTCAATGACGTCTTCGCTAGAGGTGACATGCTAATTGTTGCTGGATTTTGAAAATGTACTGCATACAAATTAAAGAGGGCATAATCGGTCGTCAAGACACAAAACGAATGCAAATCATTTCTAAACTTATACGAATATACAGACGGTGTTCCACGAGAGTCCAGAACGCTTCAGATCAATGTAGGGATGAAGATACCGTTCAAAGTTATGTCTCCAACCAACATTCCATTCCGAGAGGCCATACTCCATTGGTCAGCACTATAATTTTCAAAGGCAACCCATAGCCACATCGTTCCATTTTTACCAAGAACATACAAATCTAGAGAGCGCAGGTGTGCACCCATATTCGGCAGTGATTAAGAATATACCATCAAACCGAAATGCCTACGAAGCTGGCATACCGAGCCAACCGCAAGTTTTCACAATGCCCAAAAAAGCCTTAAGCACGGTTTTTCAAAAATTTCATTCATAATTCCAGTTTATCATAAAAAAATTGCACAACAATACCAACAACAACAACAAAAACAGGCATTTTTCCGAATACGAACATCCTGTATACAATGCGAAAAAAAGGGAACAACATATACCAGTTCACCACCATCGCCATTTATCAGAATAATATGAAAAAAAAATGGCAGTTGAAAAGGGGATGGGAAAATGGAAAGACAAAAAAATCAAAACCATACATGTACTTGGTCTTCCGATCCATGTGTCTTTCTTTTAAAAGTGTTGCCAGCCATCGTCTCTGATGCAGGTTGAACCATTGTGAAGGCGTTTAGCGTTGTTCGCCAGTTAAGTTAATAAAATGCCAGCTCATTGATAGAATTTCCTTTTTTTACGAGTAATACCCGTTGATTTTTTTTTATTTGCCATTGTACACCCCATGAATGAATCGGTATAGACCTATTTTTATATATACGATTATATGTGAGGCTCCCCCGCGCTTTCCACTTCATTTTAACCACTTTCCAATGAGCGAAATCAATTTTCCACACTCAGCCAGGCACATACTCGAGTACATGAAGATTATGTTGTGATCCTTTTTTTTCTTTCCTTTTCCTCCCCAGATATACGAGTCTCAATAAAAGAAATATTGGCACATTTTTGACGTCGATACATCGCGTTGCTCTTGCACATAAAAATGAATATATACAAACATGAAATACAGGAGTTGTGCTTCAACAACATCATCAATAACGGCTCGCAAGATTGACGCCAAATACAACGATGGATAAACTATATATACTTCAGATATCCATAAATATTTTAAAGAAATCCAACAAAGTCTTGCATTGGTGACGTTGCTGAAGCACGATTCCATTATTTTATGTCTATGTTTATTCATTCCTACATGAAAGAGCAATGCTATTGTGTAGACGTCAACAATATGGGCCATAGTTCGTTTATTAAAAACTTTATTGAGACTGTACGCAATCAAATTGAACGATTTTAAAGTCAGGTAATTTAAAATTACAAGAATAACACGAGAAAACCAAAAAAGTGAACGTATAAAACTATAATATTTAATTCCAAGTTCACCCAACGTTATCAGGCAATGAGTGGTCAATAAGCCGTGGCCATTTTTCCGGAAGGGCTAAAAAGGCAACCACGATGGTACTGCTAAATGTCAAACACTATACTCTTTCCACAACATCCAATTGTCATGGGTACAACATATTTTAACTAATTAATGCTCATTGAGTGTAATATACGAGCATATCCTGATTGTATAGTGGTACAAGGTAACAAGTTCCAAGAAAATAGATGTAATTAGTTAACAAAATCCGAACTTTTTATATTTATAAATTCTGATCATTTTCAAAAAAATATCTACAGGTTATTGGTTTCGTTCACCTGCTATTATATTCATTTTTATGCTCGCACTTCCTCTTTCAAGTTTCTTAAACCCTGAGTTGCACATTGCGTGGCGGTCTAGATTGTTCTTTTATGCAAAATCGCATGATTTTGAAAGAAATCTTTTAAAGTTCAATCGCCATCGACAAAAAGGTTAATTATACTTTTTAACATTTTCATGAGCTGCAGCCAGAACCATCACTGCATTTTGACACTTATCGTGCACGAAACCTTAGATAAGAGAAACGACACATTAAATATGTCTATGAAACGCGATAAATCAACGGTAAAAAAAAGTAAAAACGCGTTCTGCGGACACAAACTCCAGCCATAAAACTTGTCAGAATTCAATGTTCTTATAATATTAAAATAACATCATTGATGATAAAGACAAATGCTCCGAGCATCTATTATAGCAACTAAAATAATAGCGTCTGCTGTCTGGAAAACTTGGGATCTTTTTTTTTTTTTTGCGAAAGCTTCATTATTAAGTCTAGTCTAATTGCTTCCAACATCATGTGGTTATTTCGTAGAAATTGGATAAAATTAATCGAAATCAACTAATTCTGGCCAAAATTTACAAACTACTCCATGCATCTGTGCGATATGCGAATGTATTTGCGACAAATTGCTAATAAGATACGAATCCAAATGACATGGCGCCTCTGATCAGCAACTTAGATTTCAAAGTCAGACGATTTTGCATGTGCATTTATAAACAAATGTCATTAAAAGTAAGCAATTGTCATTAAACATAAAAAGACAGTTGGATTTGTTCCTGCTGAGAGATTGCGCGTGTACCGTATATTATAAATTCGAATAATTAAATGTGATTGACCGTCCATTATATAAATACGATCTGGGATGTAATTCCAAGAACTTGTTGGTGCTAATGCGGACTCTTACGCTTGTCCATGGGTCATTCTGGATAACGATTATGCCGTTCAAACTTGATTTTCAGCAAATGCGTGCTGCACCAGCATGATTCCAAAAAACACCAAAAAAAAAAAAAAAACCAACGATGACACTCGTAAAAGATGGCGCCACATGCTTTTCGCACCAATCCCATTAACGCCGTAGTTATTAGTAGGTCGAAGCCCACATTTTTCCAAGAAGCTCATTTTTCATTATCTCACCCTTCAATAGCCGGGGCTTGATTTCGCGTGACCAATGGGAAATGGCCGACAATGCAACTTTGGCAAATTGAAGCATGTCATCAGGACCCCTTTCACATTTTTATACGCAAAAAAACATGATTTTAGGGGGTGTCTGTTCGTAGTAAAAGGCTCAACCTGAAGGACAGGCATGACCAAATGCGCATCAATGAACAATCCATTTCAAACTCTGGGGATATCGAAGAAGAAAAAAACACCTAAGCAAGTGAAAACATGGACGAACGTCCATTCTTAGTCAGTTAACGGCCATTTGCTCTTCGTCCCGAGCATTCTCGGGGCCATATTGGTGGCACCAGCATCACTCCTTTTTTATAAAAGTCAGTCTCCCTGCTATCATTTCAGGATCCCTATTTCACTTTTTCCCCCAGATCTTCCCACACTTTTAACTTCATAATAATCATCAAAGAAGGGCACACAAAGGATAACCGCCTCGCTATTAACATGCAATATAATCCTTTCAACGCTTTTTACCACCCTCCAGCAGCCGCTTAAAAATCAGAAGGTTGGCCATCAGGGAACACCACCGAGCGTGAAGAACTGAAGTACGGGCCTAAAGCAACGCGAAATTACCCATAGGCCAATGATGTAAAAAAAAGGCCCGAGCACAACGTCATGTTTAGTTGCTCTGCAATGTTACAAAAAGTGGGATTTGCTGTACATTATCGCATGCATGAAGTAACCATAACTAGTAATGACCTACTTTTTAATTCCATGAACTAAAAGATTAGAATAATACTGGCAACAATCTTTGGATTTTAGAATTCAAAAATTCAAGCAACCATAAGATAGCTGCATTTGTAATTTCTTACTGAAAAATAATCAATGTATTCACTTATTTACACATTAACTCCGTTAGAATCCTTACATTTTGCCATTGAATTTTGTGACTATGCATTCATGCACAGATTGACAGTCCGGAATCCTACTTCGGTCAATTTCATTTGTGTATACTAGATGGCGCAGTAAGGTACGTACAATGACATAGAGAGCTCTACAATGACATACGGTAAGAAATACACAATCCTGCAGCTTGTTACAGAATTTGTCATTTACAGGAACGTAAGCATAAACAATGCATTGTTCTGTGTAAAAGAACATGATACTACATGATGGAAACTCATCTTTCATAATCAACAAATAGCGACTAAGTATGTGGAAAGGCGCAGATCACCCGTTAGGATGATCCGTTGTTTAGATGTTTCGTGTGTTTATGGTGTGCGTCTAAAATAAACCTTGCCTTTCAATTCAAATGAGAATAATCTCAAAATTTCTTAACTTTCCACACCCTCTACTAAGTGGTTGATTATCCTTATTCAAAGCAATGAAGCATTTATGGCAAGAAACTTAGGTTTACGACAGCTATTAAGTTAGCACGGTAGTGTTCAATTAGCACCTCATTAAGGGCTAATCAAAATCGAATTAAGGGAAGAGGGGACACGCGCAACTGTGCTTCTTAAGGAATAAAATCTGATTATTAAATCGATAAGAAGCAAAATGAATTAATCGATACGACGGGGTTTTCTTATGGGAATGGCAGAGGGCAGCAAGAACGCTCAGAGTATAGGCCTACTCAAATCGGTAACACATCAAAGACAACTATTTTGGTTGTCTTTGGAGCAAATCTTCCTTTGACAATATGACATCCTAAGTAATAACTTATACATTTTTGATGCCGAAAATTTAGTCAGTCTTAATGTGTATTACGCAAAAAATACGATTTTTTTACCTTTATAAAGTAAGCGTTGTAAAGCTAATTTCTTGTAGCTATTTCACTTAAACTTCACAACAACAATTTAAAAATCAATTCAAAGTGGAGAGTGCATGGCAAGTCCACAACTGATCCACATATATACATTACATATACTGTACATGTATATAATGAGGCGATTTGTTTACGCCATGCACTTGATTGTCCAATTTTATTGAGAATGTTTCGAGGACCATGGTCAATGTTCAAAACACAGATGAAAACGACGATGACGTCAACGAAGCGTCAAAGGCCTTCAGGGTGCTCAAGCATCTCAGGGTGATGACCACCAATGAAACTTTCAATATATATGCACGTATACCGTACATAAAAAAACTTTTTTTTTTAAATGTAGAAAGTTATGGCTTTATGGATATCCACCTCCCAGGCGTATACACATGTATGAATGCCGTGAACTGTTTAGGTGTCCATTGTAAGGAGACTGAATTGCGGACTCAATGACTAATTTGTCGCACATTGAGAAGCAATTACGATGACCCGTACATAGCAAATGTTCCGAATTTATAGTAAAAAACCTCACTTCGAAAGCCATAATCAGAGCCATGGAGGAGGACACATTCGGAGAACAAAAAACGAACCAAACCTGGCAACGGGATTCCAAAATCTGGTAAACAAGATCTTGGCGGATGAAGAAAAGTGCTCGGATCCAAGCGCAATTAAATGTTTTTCTTCCAATTGTCGTGAATATGCATCCTGGAGCAAACTCACAAAAGAGTTAAGAAAATGGGGTAGAAAAAGTGGTTCTTGCGTTTCTAAGAGACTCCCATAGTTCTTTAAATCAATCAAAGTTTGATATCTGAAGGCAGCAGCAGAGGCGATCCCTATTGATCTGTTTACGTCTCATTCAACCCCTTCAGCGCTTATTTCCCGTCATCCCCCGCGCGCTCGGCCCACATTCCCCATTGTGCCATCTCCTCAGGAAATTCATTTTTTAGGCCTCCAAATGAAGCGATTCTTCGAATCCGTTACATGCATCGGGATTATGAAAAGAAGGAGAGATGGCTGCACTCGGTGGGGTGCGCTGCCATACACCCGTGCAATTCGGAGCTCGGAAGGCCATTGTGCCAACGCGATGACCCAGCAACTTCTGAAGAGCACCTCTTCAAGAGCTACTCCGGTCTGCTTCGGTGGGCTCACCAGAGGCCATCTTGCGTGCCCAAAATCTCACCAAGACGAAAGAGGTTCACCGTAACATCGCGATTAAACATACTGCACTCTGGAAATGAATGAGCAATGTCACTGCGTCATTTTGGAGGTCTCCTCTGAAAGCTATATCAAAAAAGAGCGAAGTCTGTACACTGCTTGAAAATAATCCAAAAAAGGCACGGAAACCTTGAAAAAATGCTATGCCAGACGAGTAATCTTTTTTCGTTCATTTTTTTTATTTATTTGCAGAACACATTAGTCACGACAATATGTTATGCGTTGTCGCCAATTTATTTGCGTGCTACATTTTTTTAAACCTAAACGAGTAGAAAATTAGGAAATGCATGCAGCATGACCGATTCCTCTAACATTATGTAACTAATACTTACAACAACCATTTTAACAGTTTTGAATTCATCAGAATTCGGCATTACCAACAACATGGTGTCACATTTGGATAACACATCATCGTGCACCAGTCCATAACAAAAAACTATTAAAAGAAAATCTGTTCTGAAAAACATGTAGTTGGTCATCTCCCCATCAGAGCATTGACTTACCATTAAGTTATAAAGAAATTAAACCTGTACTGCATAAACTGTCTGAACCACGTGTGTGAACATCCCATGAAGCAATTCTTCAATGACCCTTGCGCCTGCAGCATGCAAATTTACACGTATTGAAAGTAGAAGTACACGTAACTGGAAATCTGTCCCATTTTTGGACCAGCTTCGTATGGTTCGGTAATACGCATCCATAGACTTGTACTGAGTGTGCAGCGTCAGTCCAGCTGCATGCATGCGGTAATCGAATGCACACCAAGCAGTGGGTTGCAGCATGCCCTATTCTGGTTACCAAATTCCCCGCTTACCCTGACCAAAATTCCTCATTTCCACTGACAGTTGGCTAATAATTGCTTCAGTTCATTATTGGAAGCAGGTTTGCGAAAGCGGGGCTTATCGGCCCACATGCTGAAAACGGTACCGTATGTCAGTTCTCCGGAGAGAGGAACCTGCATGTGGGCCCGGTTGTTCATTGGCCGAGCTCTGCTTATTGTGATGCCATTTCAGAGAAGTGGTCTCGGTGCGTTTGGCACTTGGCGAATGCACCCCCCCCCTAAAAACCAGTGTTTCGAGGCTAGGTATAGGTGCACGCGCCCAGGTGCTACCACCTTGAAAAAGGATTAAGCCAGAGGAGGGAGTGGTGGTGCTCCCCAGCGGAGAGGAGGGCAAGGCCAAACGGGTTGACTAGCTGGCACTCACTTAATTGTCTTCCTCCCATAACATTGGCATTCTTTATCATTTCACCGAGCATGGAAACCCGATAAAATGATGATGCAAGGCCAGGAGATGGCCTCCAACGCACCGCGGCAAGCGAGGAACTCGTTTCAAACGTTTTTGAGGTGAAATGTGCGAAGAATTGGTTATCAGTTGGCAGCCTCAGTTTTGTTTGGCAAATAGGGCAGGTTTAATCAACGTTTGCTTGGGACGAGCACGTGTTAGAGCGATGGAAACGCCACCGTAATCACTGGCCAAATTAAAACCGTGCTGCTGCTTGCTCCCTCGAGAGTTGGCCACGCAGCTCCAGAATCTCAGGGTCCAAAAGAAAAACAATCTTTGCGGCAGCGGTTCTCATTAAAAATAGCACTCGCAGACGAAATTTATATAGGATGCGTCGATCGAAATACCTTGCAGTGAACATTTTCAAAAAGAAGAGCGTTCCTTACCTAGGGTACATTCACGTTGAAGCTTATTCCAGTCGCTTGCAAACCAGTGTCGCTTAGTGGTATCGCAGACGCTAATTACCACTAAGCGACTGGAATAAGCTTCAACTTGAATGTACCCATTTACCGTCAGTTGGGCTACCCCTCAGAACAACTCTGAAATAGCTTACGGCATTGAAAACTGAATTGCAGACACTTTTCAGCTACCGAATTCTAAAATACCTCGAAAAATTTAATAGCTACAATTTTGGTGCTACAATTTATTGAAAACTGAAGTTTGAAATTTTGATTTGCGAAATAATCCGACTATAGTAATTCATAATTAAAACTATTCGGATTGCAACGGCAGTACATTGTACTTCCATTCCCATTTCCATTTAGAATATTTGCCAAAGTTTAAGCCACACAACATAAAATATCCTATCTCTTGTTCTATTTACCTCAAGTGTCTAACTGCCATCGTACCAGTGTTTACACTGTTTTACACAAGCAAATAAAATCAAGACAGGTACTCAGACAGAAGCTGAACGGATGGCACTCTTGGCCGTTCAATGGCAGTCGTGAGGACACGTGTACAAAGAAAGGTATTCGTTGGTTTAAAAAGAATGATAACTTTTAAGTGCATATTTTAAACCAATTAGCGTGTCGATTTTGAACACGTGACTTCACGACTACTACATCGTCCTGCCTCGTAGGATCTATACATGTCTGAGTAAAGATAACTTGCATGTGACGTCACGCAGCTCGTGGGCGTGGCTAATGTAATAAGGAGCATCATGCTAAAACTTAGAAATTTATCCGAAAGTAAATATTTTGATGTCCTTTTATCACTGCAAATCAAAAATTGTGTGAATTTTCCCGTTTATTTCTAAATCGATAATTAAATACATGTATAGCAAAGGCAATCATTTTTGTAACCGTATACCTTAACACCTTATGCCTGTATACCTTGAAGTACCCCACTTTTTTTTATCTGGGCGGGGCAAGGTCGCGTCATCTGCTTGTCGTCTGCTCGTGAAAGTCATCTATACCCACATTGTGTACCCTAGTAACTAGTAAGTCAGACTGCAAGAACTGCTAAACGAGATCAATTACCGACTCGAAATGTCTATATGCAAATGCATGGAATTTTACAGAAAATCGTCTTTCACAGAAGCTATTCATACGTTTTTTCCACGTTTTCCACGCAATGGATTCGAGTCTCAGGCTGGTGCCTCTCAACCGCCGTTCGTCTGATATCGCCAATACATAATCAACTTAAAGGATTGCCGGGGCTTTTGATCGAGACTTCCTAATAACGGTCTAAAGAGTTTCAAAGACTGCGAGCAGGCCTTACGAAGGTAAATCGGAAGAGAAAGAATTAAGGGTTAAAAGGAAAACGGTAAAAAAATATATATAAAAATAAACCTGAGCAAACTAGTTGATGATGCTGCTGCTGTTGCGGAGAGAAGGGCAAAAAAAAAAAAAAAGTTGGAAGCCCGATGCACTTAATGCGTTCTTAAGAAAATTTCCAGTCTGGAAAAATGCTAAGTAAGTCCCCATACATCGCTGGAGAATGATAAAAGGGTTGAATCTGACTGATGAGGATAGGGGAAGAAGGGAAAAGGCAAAGCACGGCGAAAAGGAAACGGGGGCCATGGAGGAAATTACCAGGCAAGAAAAGATGTCTGTGCTGTTCCATAGCTTATGTTTGCCATTGCTTGTCGGGATACAAAGAGCCAACAATGTCTTCCTTTGGGAAATCTAAGAACCAGAACACGGATTTCAGAAACGCAATCAAGTGGTAGATTCTATTGGATCTGTTAACTTAGACGATACGGGGCCCACCGCCCGACTGCAAACCCCAGACTGAGGGAACGAGAAAAAGCCAATTCAACATCAAACGAAAAAGGATTTTTCCATCCAAAGCAGCATATTGAAATGTAGGAAGAGTTCATCTAAGTCCCATTTGCGAGAAACAAGAATATTTAATCCGCTATTAGAATCAAAGCAGGCGCGCGAGAATAGCACCTAACTCGATTCGACAAGCATCCAGGGTGGCTTGGGAAAAAAAACCCAAAAACGTCATAAAAATGCATTTGTAAAGTATCTCAAATTACCTAAGTAGATTACAACGCCATCATTTTCGAAACGATGAAAATGGGAATGTATTTTAAAAAGCGCAGGAGTGAGAACAATTGAAGAACAGTCAGTTAAATGGTTATGTCTAAAATGGTAACAAACCTGGTGTGAATGTCACTGACACTCATCAAGTCTTTATGAATGTCAACATGGAAACTAACTTCTGGAAATATCATTGCACCTGATTCAACAGACGTCGAATCATAAACCAACTCGCTTGAATTTGAATATTGTTACCAAATGCGCTACCTACAGCTATGGCTATTTGAGTACTTGGGGGTGAAAAATGTCAAATGATGCCACATTGACAAATTTACCAATGTAACATTGAGAAACGTTATACAGTGTATTGCTATTTATTTAGCTTTGGCATTGCCAAGCTCTAAAAAAAACCACATCTTTCAGCGCCATCTAAGAATAGAAATTAAAATTATGTGTATGCAAACTAAATTGATATGTGACACCCTAATCGGCTAAGCAATTACAGAAGCTATAGAAGACTTACACTGTAGTCTGCAGAACACTAATTCGTTCCAAGATTACGGATTGGTGATATCCATTAGTTGTAATGGATACAAAAAAAGATTTAAGGGACAAACGGCAGGTCAATAAAGAATGTCTGGCAGCAGAGAACACGGTTAATGTTTCATGAGGGTATTTGAGTAACACATGGGGGCGCGGCGAACGTATTTTTCTACTAGAATGGCAAATTTCCCACGACCCAAATAATAGGATAGCAAATACTGACCAAAAGTAAAGTGAACTTCAATTTTGGGTAAGTTTGCACTTCGCACAATTTAACACCAAGATGCATATTAGCATGCATTCCATTTTGCAAGAAGCAACTACAACATGAAAATGTGAACATGAAAGACAGTCCCATTTAAATTGACAGTTCGCGTACATCCCTGCACTGATGAGAAAAGCTAGATGGCGCTGTCGGGTGTAACGTGAAACTCAAGGATGACAGAACATGTTCAAGGATGCTCTTTCTTTCCCTCTCAAGAAATCACTTCATATACAATGTACAGTAGGTTAAATTGTGCTCAGTAGGAGGATTTTAAATGAATGGCTTTATCTATACAGGATATCTATGCGTTAACTTCGAAATGCAAAGTTGATTCAAAAACGTCTGATAATTTTAGGATAATTGTTTGCGCAACAACATGCACAACATCGCCCTTCGTGTAATCGTAAATTCTCTTAAGGCATTAATTGTGATATAGTCTTAGGAAATTGAAGGAATGGTGAAACACTGGATGGGGCTTCTTGGGTGGCAAGTGGAGCCACCTGACGGTCGTTGAAACCCAACGCTGAGGTGGCGGTGAAAACTGAGAAATGTGGCTAAACGACTTTTAAAACTTTATTTTGAAAGGGAACAACAATAAGTGTTTTGGCAGCTGCTGAATGCCACTTCCCAATATATCTCATTTTCTTATAAGTATTTTTAGAAACGAAGGAATTGCGTATATCTTTCACCGCTGTCACTGTTTCCATGCCTCGCCACCATTTTGGAATCACTCTAGGCACTGACTAATCGCGAGCAGTTATGCATTTATTTTGCGGAAGCTAAAACCTGCATAAACCTGCCAAAAATCCAGAGCACATGCAAAATCACCTCATACAGTACCTTTCCTGAACAGTGCCCTAACCCTCCCAATCACCCATTTGCATCCTTTACTAACATGTTTACCATAATAAAGGGGCGACGCTCGTTGTTTTTCCATCTAACATATCTTGAGGACATAACATGACTGATTGTTGGGCCTGCATGTTTACAAATACAGGAGTCATGAGTGGCACTCACTTAAACGTGTCATTCAGGACATTCGTCAGACAACGTATATGATAACTTATCTTCCTATAAGTGCTGTATCAAACTTCCATTCTTTTTTTCATTCTTGAACAAACCTTTACCTCAATTTTTAATTTCGAAAAAGTTTGTACAGATTGCGAATACACCATTTAATACATTTTGTACATTTACCTGTACTAATAGTTGAGTATTTGGTAATACAAAAGTTTAACGATATAAAGTATCGCTTTTAATATTTCAGTTCTCGTCTCACAACTTATTATGCAGCACGTTCTTTGGCACACCCCATAAATATAACGAACATCATTTTGAACATGGTATGTTGACAAGTATCTAGGTGTATAAAATTAATATTTCAAGCGCATTAAAAGAGTCTCCGACGAATTTTAATGTTCCCAGCAATAGAAAAGCAGGAAATTCCATTGGTAGTGATGCCCGGTCGATCACAAACAGGTCTGTATCACGATTTCATCTTGGCACATACCAATAGTCATAACTAATGATGTCAAATGGATAGTCAATGACAAATGTAGCCATTATCGACCTGCTGCTGGCGCAAAGGTCAGACACTTCCGTTAACTGGACGTGAGTGGACAATGTACTGTACATGTCTACATTGTACATTTTTTAAATCCAATTATCAATTCATCCCAACCCTCCAAGATGCAATGTTTCAGCAATTTAAAACAAGCATTGCATATCACTAGGTCAAGTCCACATGTCGGAAAAGAACACCTCAAGAAACTAGACATGTCATGAACGTGGTTCAGGGTTGCTTTAAAAGCTACGTGGGCGGCGATGATGCCAACCGTTGCAGAACTTCAAAAACATGTCCGACGTTCGTGAGATAGCAAAATGTTCAAAGGTCACGACTTATTGCCTCGACACCCTAACGTTTTCAGGCTGGGACAGTCCAGATAGCCATTTCAGCAAACTCTGGCAGAATTGCGTGTGGAATTGTCCTCTTCCATGCGAGCAACTTTAATTAGCATGCAATTGTTAGCTTCATTTCCGAATGCTGATTGCGATATATTTTAAGCCCATCTTGGATAAAAGCAATCCTTTCACGCATCCCATTATATTCGTCATTAAAAGTGCATCCTTCTCAATTAATCGACATTGTTATGAATTGTTTAATCTAATCAGTTTCAAGGTAATAATTGGTGCAACTTACTGCCACGCACCCACGGGCACAGTCACGAAACCTGACGGAAAATATTGTACATAAATGAAAGTCAAAGCTTACCTGGAAAGAAAAAAAAGAAACAAATTCAGAAATGGCGACAAACGAGTCATTAATTAAATAGATTTAACTTAAGATTTACGAAATTCAAAACGACTTATTCAACTTTCCCCAAAGTGAGTGAATGATCAATTTCACACAATATTTGCAGTAGGCCCTATGGCAATATGGCTGGTGAGGATTTAAGCAGCAACAAAAAATATTCTGCTTACTGTACATTGAGGCTAGAATACATGTTTCTCAGGGCTTGATGTGGTCTAAGTCTACATTCAAAAAGGCATCACGTGACTAACGGGGAGGTGCACCAAAACAGCACGAGGGAGCATTGTCCTCTTTTTTTAAAAGAGCTCCTTGAGTCCAGGAGGGTCAGAGTGCCTTCGGGGTTAATTTATAGAGCTCACCCGGAAGTCTCAAATACCAATTTCCTACGAAGAACTTCTCATAAAAACGAGGATGGGCGATATTGGACACCGTATTGGCAGCCCACACATCAGAAATGATGACTACGCCAGATGACAACAAAAATTAAACCCAATTTGTGAAGACTATTTTTTTCCAAAAAAAAAAGTTGGATATAACGTAGAAGATGGCGACCCAAGTTAATATGTTTGTAGGTATATAGGGTGAGGTTGCTGACGATATTGGACAACGGTCGCGTTTAATTTCGAAACCAAAAAAAACACAGCTGTCGCCAAACACGAAAACGTAAACGGGGGGAGCCATCAAGTGCTGCTCATCCCCTCGATCAAGATTTTGGACTGTTTCATTTTGTGTTGAGCAGTTTTTTAACCTCCTCCGATTATGGCCATAGATGGCACTTTAGAACACACAGCGATGGGTAATGGAAATGGCATTAAAATAATCGAAATTTGCATCCAAATAGTGTAAAGCGTTATGTCCCATATATGTCCCGGAACTTCAGGACAAACGTGTGAAGTCACTCACAATCTGTTTAAATTTGACGAATATTGGTTAAAATTGCACGATGTAATCACGAATACCAGATGTAGATGACATTCGTTAAATAGCGTCACGTGGTAGTACATAACTGCATAACTAATGTCTACAACGAATTTGTTTTCCTTGGATTCTACAATCTAATTGGTTTCGTTTATACAAATTCTCAGATAGGAGAAACATACCAATAAAGATAAGACATTTTTAATGCATATGTCAAGTCATCATATGCAGAACCAAATGGTGGACGGAATAAAAAAAATGTCAAGTTATCTCAAGTGGAGAATATATTTTACTACCAATACAACTTTTTTCAATATATTGCGTGTTCCATCCGTATGCAAGAAAAACTTTCCAAAATGCACGTTTCCGGCAAAGAAGGCCTGAAAATCCATCTTAAAAAAATGTCCACCAGGCGACACGCAGGGTCAGACAGAAAAGAGGAGGGGCATGAAAGATCCACGGCCGGGGTGTTTACCCCCTCCATACAAAGAGGGTAAAGTAAGAGGGTGGGAAAATAATGGAAGAGCAAAGGATGGGACCGAGGGGCCAGGGGTAAATTGGCCAACAACCTGCTCCGTCATTCTTCGCCTATTACATTTGTGAGGGGTTTATTTGCAGTGATGATAAAGGGGGACCCCCTTTTTCAATGGGTCATTCTTCAAATGACCAAAACTGCGAGCGAGCGCTGAATAGGGGCCGTTAATTGAACCAATCCGCTTTACTCCTTGTGCACGTGTTACGCGTTCTCTGTAACGTCATTATGAAATCTAGGGGATAGTTGATCATTCCAGAAACCATGCTCAGGAAATGCAGCGACAATTAGCAGCGCCATTTTTTCCAAAAAATATTTTTTAAAGAAACTACCCAGACTTTTGCTATTTTTTTTTTGTAAATTAATTTAAGAATGTACATTTCACTTAACAACAAGTAATGGACAGTTGCATTATGGTTTCGCAGTCGAGGCCCTCACGGATTGATCTCAAGCACTTCGGTAATACATAAAGGGAGTCAGAAGCCGCAAGCATTAAAAGACAAATTGAAATTTGTGCAGAAATGATGGTGCATATTACACCAAATCTGTTATGACGCTGCAAGGTGTCGCCACACGACAATCATAATCATCATTAGCTCCACGGTTGGGCGTTTTGGCAATTACAGGGCGAACGAATTAAGATGTTGCATCGTATCTTCATCTTCAGCAAACATCTTTAGCCAATCACAATCAATTCCGTTCATTTAATAACGTTCAAAGTTTAATGCGTAGGGGCCCGGCCGGGCGCTATTCCAGTTTTGTGTCCAATTCAAAAGGTCCAACTCAACATGGCAAACTCGGCTAAACGATAATGCAAAAATGATGTTCGGGATCTTTTTTTTTAATACAAAGTAACTCGTTAATCGTTAACCATTTCAGGGTCTATGAATGTTAGTACAATCTGATTTCATCATGATCAACAGTTTGTAAACATCAATAAAGAAGTCTCTGAGCCACCAATTTCCAGCATTGAATGCTATTCGTAAACAGCCGTTTTAAATACATGCACATGTACGAGCAATTTGAAATTAATGACATTTCGTTAAAGGCAGTTCTGCACACACAAAAAATCAAGAAGACTGGTTAAAACGCTGCATACTGCGTATTATGTCGTATATCTCTTTTCCAAGCTAAAGTAAATAGCATGGAGCATTCAACAATTTCTTATCGTCAACGCGTATTGCATCAAATGTAATCAAATGATCATGGGACATAAAAATTATGAAAATAAAAGTTTCGTTAAATAATAACTACACTGTAAATGTTTATTCAACGATGCACCGATATATTAATCGAACATCAAGGTTGGATGATTAACACTGCATGCATGCAGGCGAAGTATGGAGACAGGGTTCCCCAGATATTTCATATTCAACCTCCCTGACCTTTCCAGGTTTTGAAACAAATTTCCCTGACCAGCGGAAAAATTGACATATACCGATGTTATCCACGATTTCGCAAAATATTTTAATCGAAAATTATAATTTGGAAATAAATTGCAAGAGCATTTTTTTTGAAAATTTTACAGATTTGTATTCTAAAAATGTTGAAAATTTTGAAAATGTGTACTCTGAAAATATTCACAATTTTGCCACTTTGCCTCAGAATCTGTTGAATTTTTGTCTTCGAAAACTGTTGAAAATTTTAAAAATTTGTATTCGGAAAAGTGGAGAATTTTGCAAACTTGTACTGACCTTTTTTTAAAAGTTTGCAAATGGGCTCAGAGATAACCACATAAAAGCATAAATAATAGATTGTGACAACATAAATACATTGAATTTCCCTGACATTTTCAAAATAAGTCATTTTCAAGTTACCTGACTTTTCCAGGTCTGGGTGAACCCTTTAAGACTGTAAGACTACAACAATCCCAGAAAATGAAGCAAGTATGCATCCAATTCCACCATGTCTTTCCATTTTCCGTGCAGTACATACATGTACATACAATTTCTCGACAGTTTACTGTCAAGAAGTTAACTAGAGTTGACTATCCACTTATTATTATTATGCACTGTGCATAGATGGGGCGTAATTAAGGCAACTACATTTTAACAATAGGGATTTTATGACATCGGCAGAATGACCTTCAACCTCGAGTCACTCCATGCAATGAATACAGTGGGACTTCCAACCCCAATTTACGACGTTACCAAACCACTTCGCATTTACGAATGTTTTCTTGTTTTTGGCTACTAACAATATACGCAAGCAGTATCATAAACAAGGGTTTGTACGCCCTCTATGGCAAATCGGATTAAACGAGGCTAACAGAGATCATGACGTTTTCGCACAACCATTTGTTTGGAGACCTAATTTATAACTACAATGCAACAAATGCCCCCATTCCAAATTTTGAATGGTCATTGACGCAGTCTTAAACAACTCATTAGATCGGAATTTGGCTATAGATTCTATCTGCTTTACCTGTCCTTTATACTTAAAAAAACATTCTCGAAACTGCTGCCACCTCTCAACGAACAGTGACAACAACGCTTTCATTAAGGGCATTATTCTCGGGGCAACCTAAAAAATGCGGCCCAATGTGTCTGAAAATCCCCCCAAAAGGTTCCGGTCATTCACTCATTATTCTTTTTATTTGGATTAGACGTCAGCCATTGAAATGTAGGGCCGAGCAAACCCGAGGGGTGGGAAGAGAGATGGGAAAAGGCTAAATATCAGTGGGGGTAGATAAACTAGATAAAAAACCGGGGGGATAAAACTTGCGTCATCATCGAGCTCTTGCCACCTAGTGGCCGCCTAAGGCGTTACATTTTTTTAAAATTTCGCCACGTGGTCGTTTAACTCTCGCAGTATTTAACTCAAATGTCCGTACATGTACCAGTAACTTAAGATTAGCATCATCCTTATTGTCATATCATGCCGCTACAAGTAACAGGGTAGGTCTGAAACTTCCTGGTCAATTATTGACGAGTTCTGCGGACATCGTCCACAGAGGGAGCTTCGATCCCAGGTGAGAGGTGTGTACTTCACCTCTCCAATTCATGATTGGTATATCCAAAATGATTTATGACGTAATAGTTTTGCTAAGGTGTTGCCCATAAATTTTCTCGCTCAAGTCAAAATAATCATTAGCACAAACCCCCTGCAAACCGGTTAAAGATTTTTCACAACCATATCGACAAATACCGTTTTTTTTTCTTCTGTTTTGGTCAAGAACCAAATTTCAAGAAGACTTATGCAGCGATTGCAAACCGGTTCCCAGACAGCCTTAACATACAAAATCGCCAATGGATCCGTTATGAAACACCACAAATATGGCGTCAGCTGGGGTTGAACTTTTTCAACGATTCTAGAGAGCCTCTCTAAACGATTCAAAATATAAGCTCCATCTACGTGTAAGTCGCAGAAGTAACGATTACCTTACAGAATCAAAGATGTAAGGGGTGATAAACCAAAACCATAATGCAGAATTGATCAATCTTAACTTACAAAGCAGATTGGTCCCTTGTGGCAATTAACATTCCGAAAACAAAAGTGACATTACCGCGAGTTAGTACCACGAGAGGATTTAATCGAGTCTTGAAATCTCCGAATGTTTAAAAAAACAAGGTAAATTTTTTTTTAAAAAAAATACCTCGTGTATGACAGCTCAATCGCCAAGTTTGGCGAGGCAAAAGAGGGTGAACAATAGGAAAAGGTTAACAATTGAACACCGGGAACAAACAAACACAAAACAAGGGTGTAGTTGCGTGGCGTCGCTGGGGGAAAAGGGGGCAGGCATAAAGTGCGGGTGGGGGGAAGAATGGCGGCCATCGTATTATTACTATTATTATTATTATTATCATCATCAGCAACGGCAGCGCGAGGGGGTTGTTCCTAAACGCTGGCTCGATTGCAAGAGTAAACAATCCGAAGTGAATTGAAACATCATGATGAGGTCGGAGGCTATTGTTCGATAAATGCCCGATTCCGAGAATGGTGGCACGCGCGCCCCCAAACGTCAAGCGAGATAAAAGGGGTAAAAGCAATTACCCCCCTGCACCTCGATACCTGCGGTTTAATCCTTTACCCCGTGTCAATTGTTCGGGGGTACCGGAAAGAGCGGCTCGGGTCTGGGTCAACAACCATCCCATTCAAATGACGTCTTCACCCCCGCCCCTTTCCGTGAGGTCACTCCTGGTTAATTAAAAAACACTCTTACATAACAACCAGTCATTCCCAGCTCATTAGGGGGGAGAGAAACAACTCTGGATCCAATCCAGAGTAGCACGACACCGATTCGAATCACAATCTCAAGCATAAGATCGAAAATCGACGAGCACCTCCAGCGCCACACCAATCACCGATTCACTTAGCGATCCGAGGACCTGTTCAACGTGAAAAGGATCCGAATTAAGATTCATTGAGGCGGATTCTGCCAAAAAGAGCCGAATCAGATTCATTGTTGGAGCGGATTCAGCCAAAAAGAGCCGAATCAGATTCATTAATGGAGCTGATTCCGCCAAAAAAGAGCCGAATCAGATTCATTAATGGAGTGGATTCTGCCAAAAAGATCCGAATCAGATTCATTATTGGGGCGGATTACGCCAAAAGGAGCCCAATCAGATTCAATGCTGGGACGGATTCTGCCAAAAAGATCCGAATCACATTCATTATTGAGGCGGATTCTTCCAAAAAGATCTGAATCAGATTCATTATAATGGAGCGGATTCCGCCAAAAAGATCCGAATCAAATTCAATGCTGGAACGGATTCTGCCAAAAAAAAATCAGAATCAGATTCATTATTAGAGCGGATTTCGCCAAAAAGAGCCGAATCAGATCATGTAGTGTTGGAACTGATTCTATTAAACAGAGCCGAATCCGATTTAATCCTGGAGCGGATTCCGCCAAAAAGAGCCGAATCAGATGAAGTGTTGGAACTGATTCTACTATAAATAGAGCCAAATCAGGTTCAATGCTGGAGCATATTCTGCCAAAACGATCCGAATCAAATTCATGAATTCATGAATTCCAGTCGCTTGCCAACCAGTGTCAGTGGTATTGCAAACGCCTACCACTACGCGACACTGGTTGGCAAGCGACTGGAATAAGCTTCAACGTGAATATACCTATACTGCATGGTTAAAGGTAAGAAACACGCTAAGGAAAACCCGAAGTGAAACGTTGTTGCCGAAACTGGAAACTCAGTTATCATTATCATAACTGGAAATTTAACTCCTAATTCGGAAAGCCGGTGAACGCCACGGTTCGGAAACTTGCATTCCAGTTTCAGTTTGTTTCCTCGGCGTGCTGTTCCCAATTCAAGTTTCCTCAAGAACACCGAGAATGTGCAATTATTCACGAATCGTAATCGGGCAGACCGACTGCGCATAAATCAAAAATGAAAGTTGACCATTGATTTGCATTTTATGGCGTCACCTTTAGCACATTCTCGCACTTTTCACTTTCGTGGTCAGTTATGTAAAGTACGAGTGGCGCAGTTTGAATCGAAAATGAAGGCAGTTTCCCTTTCATCTCAAAGTAAAAAAAAAAGGTTAAGTGGATCAGAAGGGTAATAAAGCCTGCGCAATTTATTCAAATTAGGTTTTAATGTTGCCGAACGGTTTGAATTCAATTTGGGGAGGGGGGGGGGTTATAAAAAGCGTATCCAGCAGTTGACCCTCCGCGGCAATCAATTAAAAAAGCAGCGGCGATAGAACTGACCAGTGGGGGATTCCTATCGATACGAGTTTTAATGCATGACGCTGTCCGCGAGTCTCGGCAAAGTCCTTGACCTGGCCATAGTGGTCAGAGCAACGTCCCCATTGGACGTGACCCTTAGCCCGGTGCCCACCCTCCCGTACGATGCAACGATGAAAGGAGGCTTTGAAATGTCGTTGAACATTGACCCCCCGAGCCAAGAGCAAGGCTACCCTCAAGAATTTCCTCTCGGGTAAAGCCTGGACTAGGGGTTACCCGTGGGGAGACGAAACTGCACGTTCAGGGGAGGGGAAAAAATGGATGGGGAGAGGGTCAGTCGGCATATTGGCATTAATCACACGCATGAGCAGCAGAGGCTATAGTTTAGTGTTAATTATTCCACGGAGCGCCCCCACCACCGGGCCTAAGCGAAACATTAAAAGTCCACTTGCTCCAACCGAAACCGTTCATGCTTGGCCAAACTACCCAGAAAAGAAGGAAAACATCGAAAAACACGGGGTCAAGCCCGAGTAAAACGCATTGCTTGTTTTCCAAAAAACACAAAAAAAAATGAGTTTAACCTTTTCCGAACACACGGTACCCCGTGTAATTGAAACCAATCACCCAGTCCGGTAAAATCTACATGTAACTTCCAGATTTTTTTAAAAAATAGCATTTTGAGAGTGGTCAAAATCTTCGAAAATGCAATAATTTTAACAGGGTCCCCCCAGAAGTTTAATTTTAAACTTCCCATGCCAATGTTATCCACAATTTCGCAAAATCGACATATTCCAATTGAATATTGTCCACAATTTTGCCAAATCGACACAGGATTCAATATAAATTCAATATTTTGAAAAATGTACTTACGGTAATTTTAAAAGATTTTCAAAATTAACATATGACATTTTTTTTTAATTTGTACTCTTAAAAGATCATTGAGAAATTTGTCCTCGGAATGTGTTGAAGATTTTAAAAATTTAATTTGTCTTCAGAAACTTTTGAAAATTTTACAAACACTGTAGGTCCTCTGAAACTACGGAATTTTTTAAAATTTGTAGTGGGAAAATTTTAAAAATTCTGCAAATGGGCCGAGCTAACCAATTGGAAACATTAATTTTTGAATCGTGACTACATTACTACGATGAATTTCCCTGATTTTTTTTCTTTAAAATTAAGCCAATACTTCCCTAACTATTACAGACATTTGAAAATGTCTGTAATAGTTAGGGAAGTATCCCTGACTTTCCAAGGTTTCCAGGTCTGGGGGAATCCTGTTTATTAAAGTGGAAATTGATTAAACCCGCAACAGCTACACTTTTGCCAACAAGTCGTTCCATTGGTTCAGAAAAAAAAATGATTAATTCATCATCCATGTTCAATAGAATCATGTTAGCAGCCATTTCCACTATACGACACACGTCCCTGATTTTCTAAAATATGTCTGATTTGGAGAATTTGCTTGAATTTTATGGTAGGCTGTAAAATCAATCGTCTAGCCGCACTCAGAGCTTTCTTGCCGGAACATTTTTAAATTTATTGTCGTTTGGAAGCTTTGGAGCGAAAGATCGTAAAAACCCTCAAGATGCATCAAATAAAAAAATTACTGTAATGATAACGTTATGGTTTATTTGATTTTTTTTAATTTAGTCCCATAACTTTGCCGGCAGCAAATAATTATGACGTCATAAATTTGCAGCACGGTGGCACTTCCATGGTTTTGAAGCTCAATATCATGAATGACACCTCAAAAACTTCGCAACTGGACATCGGGACGTCACGTGACTTATTTGAAAATCACGATCATACGCTCACATATCAACATGGACAGATTGACAGAAGCTTGCATTCAATTGTTACCACAAATGAAAGGTCAGAGTTCCCAGCTTCATTAATATTTAATTCAATTGTTCCAACGTGATGAACCAAATTTGGTATGCAAAGCGGAAGGAAGGGGCTATTCAACCAACAAATTCGCTCAGCTGGAACTTCGTCCAGGTAGATTTCTCGGTCGAAACGCAAGCACCACGAAACCCGAAAACTTAAAACTCATACATCTATACATGTACATGGAAGGTAAAATGAAGCCATGCAGTAATACTCGAGAAATCGCGGGAGAAAGCTGCGCACCCTTGTCTTATTGCCCATTAAATGGCGGATGTGCCGGTAATGAATTATCAGGATTCTGGTACAACTTGAGCGAAACAACATGGCCGCCAAAGGCAACTAAGCGTGCGAAAAAACGCAGCTCGCATGAAATTAACCAGAAAGCAGAAAGGCCACAAAAGGATCGTGCGGCATGCATCTACAACAAAAACGTAATCAATTAGCCATTGACCAAGGTAGAACAAGAAAAAAGAAAAATGGGGCAACTGCTCGAAATCCGCCCAATAATTTAGACCCTATACAGCAAATATCACAGTCGACTAAGCATACTGAGGATGTACATCTACATTTCCTATACAAGTTCAACAATGCCAAAACACTTGTTGCATTACCTGCCTGCTGTCCGAAGACATCCAGTATCACTTATTGACCTTTGCTGTAAGCAGAAGTGGGATAGGGTGGGAGCACAGTAAAACTTTTGGTGCAATTGGTACTGTAATGATAAACGAATTACCAATTGTTTGCCCGCTGGGTGGCGTTAGTGGTCGGTAAGTAACTTTCTTACTTTAAAAGTTTTACTGTGCTCCCACCCATAGTCAAGAAAAAGTGATGCAAAGTAGCGCTCAAGAAAATGGACTGTTCAATCTTCATTCAATATTTGGCAATAGAAGCATACGAAACGAAACTTTCACTTTCACTTTCACAGTATTTTATTGCATGTAGTTTTCCAAAAATATTTTCCAAATGAATTTTGGTCTACTTATTAGCCTATATATATAGAACAAAATTCATTTAGAAAATATTTTTCCAAGTCATTTTATATCAAAATATACACCGGAAACAACAATAAAGTATTTGAACAATTTAAGTGTTATTCCCTTTTATAAAATAAGTATTTCTGAAAATTCTCTCCAATACTATGTGTATACGCTCCAATTTGTATTTTTATCACATACTTTAATTAGTCCACTGGCAAATCTACAGCAGCTAGCGCACACGCCCTCTACCGAGCTAAGTCAACCACGACTATCTGGTTAATTACAATTCCTAAATCCGGAGTGTCCGGTCAGGAATCGTATAAAGGCCAACAAATTATACGGGTAAAAAGGTACGAGTGAAATAAATTTCAATAAATGTAAATTCGGCGTGGGCCACCATGCTCAATCTGAGTGAACGGGACAGGTAACAAGTGTTGACACGTCGTTCATGAGATCTATTACAACCTATGACAATTCGAGGAAACAGGCCTACTTTAGCAGACACGACCTATTTATCGAGCAAAAAAAAACAAAAAAAAACTACCCCTGTCGAACAATGTAACGGAATTAGCATACCAAATAGCTAGCGAAAAGGAAAACTACTCATTTGTGAACGTGTAATGATAATTTTAACAATCCATCATCGACACCCTACACGCCAAATGGACTTTAAATATCCTACTCAACAATGTTCACAACTATAAAATAATAATCAAATGACACCTACGCGAACCAATAAGCAAATAATACAGGCACTGATCTTGCAACAAAATAGCTAAGCTTCGTTTTGTGTAGAAAAATTGAATTCAATTGCAACAACTTCTCAGCGTGCATCAGAGGATATGAAATACCGAGGCCAAGAATCAGTTTTTTCTTTAAGTCAACTCATCAACGACACCCTATTCAACACTGACATCCAATATGAAATCAGACAAGAGATATTTCGTCAAAAATATGAATAACTTTCTTAAGTCAGAAACTGCCAAATTCTATCATTGCAACAAAATCAGCCATCTTGCTATAAGTTGCTAATGAAACATTTTGCACGATATGCTAAAGTCATTGGTTTAATTCGTCAAACTGAAGATCACATAATATTCTTTCCGGTTTGTCTTCAAAGATGATGAGAGTCATCTCAGTTGCCAATTCCAAATTATGTGAGTCGACTCACGTCAGAATGGTCAATGTTACAGAGTTTTTGTTTGAACTACAACGTGCTTTCAAACAATACCGTATGCACCTCTTACCATTAGCGACATTTTCAAGAATAACTCGGTTGACAAATTCATGCCAGTCAATAAAACTACACATACGAGACTTAACAGGACAACACGACCAGACCGGAATGGGTGGGCGAGTATTAAAAAGGGACGAAACGAAATAAACTGCACATTTCGGATGTGCCTTCGAGTGCGAGCGCGGAGCAAAAGGTCGGACATCCCAGCGGGGATTTGACAAACCCCCGTCCAGAGGAGAAGATAAAAATGCGGTCCACCTCCGTCCAAAAATCTGTCTTCCCGTTCGGCCACGCGTGGACGGATTCGTGGAATCAGATTTCACGTGGCGCCAGACCGGCCACCGCAACCGAAAAATTCCGAGCAGATAAAAAGTACAAAGGAAGAATGGCGCAGGTATGCCGAGGATCCCACAGGTGGAACCGGCCACAGGAATGCAAGGGATGTGGGAGCACGCTGTGTGGGCCATTAACAACGGCTCGCATTTAATTAAGACCGGTAATTAGTAGCTAATGGATGGGCAGCGACCCCCGTGAGAATGACCATCGATGAGCGGAGGACACCTGAAGAAAAGCGCCGAAATTGGAGATGCGGACCGGAAGTGGCGTGTACTCGCCGCTAATTAAGAGGGATGGTCATCAAGCCTGCGTTAGCAGGGCTTTGGAAAATCTCGACCGGTTCGATTCTTCAACTTGAACAATTTCAAATGTTTTGCTATATACAGTACATGTACGTACCATGAATAGTCAATATAAATGTGCATGCACGTATATACATGTACAACAGAATGCAATTAGCTGTAATAATTCTAATCAACCAACTAGTGCTCTTAATCAGCCAACTTGTATTCTGGAGAGCATGCATCGATGGTTTGCTTTAGTTGTTTTCAGTTTCTTCTCAAGAATGTCACCAAATTTCTCGGAAATTATACCATTTACATGTACATTAGTGGAAGTGCTTTTTCGGAAAGCTCATCCGAGCATCAGAAGACTCCCAATGCCAAATTCCGCAAATTACATTCGATTGTATTCCACGTATTTTAAATAATCCTGCAAAAATTAACCAACATATTTCATCGTAGCAATATGTTTGTAGCAAATGAGTATTAGGAACATGGACATGTACTTGAAATGGGGAGATTCAAGGAATTATACGGTGCCATTTGCATTACATGCATAGTGGTTTTTTGGGAAAGATCATCCGAGAATCAGAATACACCCAATGCCAAATTCCTCAAGATACCTTCGATTGTATTCCACGTGTTTTAAACAATCCTGCAAAAATTAACCATCGCATTTCATCGTGGCAATATTTTTGTTGTAAATGAGTCTTACGAACATGTACTTGAGATGGGTAAATTCAAGGAATTACACGGTAAGTTATGCTTCACTTTCATCAAAAACTTCCTTGAAAATGTCCTTCAAACGATAGGATTGAAAATTAGCGCATTGCACAATCGCATAATTCTCATCTTATTAAAATGTGCGCAAAGTATAAGAAGCCTCTTTTATTTAACAAACTGGGCATGAATGCCAAACGGGCGTCATGCAACGTGGCGGTCCCATAAAAACTCAACAACATGGAGGCATTCATCATCCTCTAGGCGATTTTCAGATTAAAAAACAATTTCATGGCAATGGTAATGAGTCTTTGGCTCGAATATCATGCCGTAATTACGACTATATTTTAACACAGCTTAATTGTGGTGTATGGACGCGCTGAGTATTCTACACTAAGTATACTAATAACTAGTTGCAACATTCGTCTATCTTCGGTGAAAACTATGTGAATAAAAGTTTCTAATCCGCCGTTTTAATCGTTTCCTCTTCTTACAAGAGCACTTAATCGCGGATCACAACAAGCGACGCAAACCGTCATAATTGAGCAGTCAATTTCATAATGCTGCACAACTGCAAATGTAGCCTACTACTGCATGTATACCTTCGTTAATATGAAACTATGCAAATAGTACTATGTGTAATCGGTTTATCTTTCCAATCGATACAGTGTTATTTCTATTAATCACAGTTTACTTCGAGTTCAATGCATCAACTGGCTCGGGGGAGTAAGCTCTCAATGGCCAAGCTCCAATCCTGATCCAACTCTTGCACCGTTCGAGCAATTAATGGATAATCTTCGGTCGTGATGCGAAGTTAAAACTCGTGACTCACGTCCATCCCTGTCTTGTCATCAGATAACAATAAACGAGCTTTGATGGACGGGAAATGAGAAAATAAGTAAACAAAGATGGCGGCCAAAGGCATCTCAAAGGTAAACACAGATGCCCGAAATTGGGCCGCATTCTTCCTTTATCATCGCAAATTGAAATTTTCGCTTAGCGGCCTTTGTTTAAAGCACCAATGGCTACCTTTTAATTGTTTTCACCAACTGAGACATCAGCGGAGCGGGGGCGGTGAAGTTGGCCGCCATCTTGGCTTCGGTTGGTTTTTTTTTCACGCGCCATCTTGGCCTTCCCCCCCTGGTGGGGCACCCGTGGCTTTGAGATGACAGATGAGGCTCAAAGGGTTGCCACGCCACCTACACACCGAGCATGACGTCAGCCAGAAGAGAAATGAAGCGAGGCCAAAGGTCACCGGAATCCAGCCAAGTTCCCCGAAACGCTCCAGTGAAGCTCGCGATTCAATGCCCGCCGTAATTAGCCCACGGTCTGAGGGGGAGGCTGGAACAAGCGGGGAATTGTTTCGGGGTGACCCAGGGGCACCTTCACTTCCTCCAGAAGCGCCCCCTGGTAACCCCTCGCGCGAGGGATGTGCGCTTCGGCTGCGAGGCGCAGTCACGAGATCCCAATTATGCGAATAAATGGAAAAGTACCAATAACCGGAAGTAGGCAATCAGCGCCATTGGTCGCCCACCGCCACCCTTTGATGACCATTAGCGCAAATGGTAGTTAATTTGGCAAATGCAAACGGCTTTCCGTCCTATCCTTCCTAACCCGAAGCAGTTTCGCAGTTCGACAACACTAACTGGATAAAAGGCGCTGCAGGACCAAGATGGCAACCAAAGAGACGTACATTCCCTTTCTTTATAACTTGCAGCTTATTTTGGAAGGCATTTTGAGCCAGAAATCTTTATTTAATACCCAAAGAAACTGATATAATTAACGAAGGTAAGTTCCTTGTAGCAAGCAACCAGGAACACTGAAATTCACAGTTTTAGACTAAATAAAAACATTTTTGGAATTTCAAAATGAGCCAACTAAGGATCAAAATAGGCAAGAGCCATTTCAATACAAAAATATATGAAATTCATAATTCCTAGTAAATTACCATCGCTGACTTTGAAAAAATATCTAAAGTACTTAAACGTACTATAATAATTTTCCTAAAACTATCTTCAAAACTTTCTCATTGAGATGGGCTTTATCCATGTTTAAATTCAGAATTACTCAACTTGAGAAAGTGTCTTACATTCCCTAGCAGCATGCTTGCTTCATTACCCAATTTCCGTTGGGTTTCAACTTAGTTGCAGGGAGATTATAGGCGGCCATCTTGAATACGTAATTTCAGTCTGGGGTCCAGTCTCTTCAGGGACTCAGAAAGAGACATAGACTTAAAAGGCCAAACATCCCTAGATTTGCGAGGCTGCAAGAAAGGAGGGTTCAGAAACCACACACCAGGAAGTCTCGCGGGTCTCGAAGTCGACACTAAAAGGACCTGTTTCGTTTTTCAACTTTTTTTTTTACAGAGTTTAAAAAAATGCGAGGCGAGGAAAGGCAGCAGAAGAAGTGGGGGTAGACTTCGAAGAATTCCCAACGAAAATGGATGCTTCAAGTTCAAGGGCGGTCAAACCACAGGCAGGGGCTTACCTGCGCCATGTTGTCATCCAAGATGGCAGAACAAGGAGGGATATTTATTGAGGAGAGGTACGTCGTTGTAAACCCCTATTGACCGAATACCCCCAGTGCACCGGGGAGAGAATTGAAAAGAGGGGGAATGGGTCTTTAACCCCTAGTTTTTCCCCTCTTGCACCACAGCTCTACCTTTATCCGCGCCAAATTTCGAGTGGTTGGTTAGGGGGCGTTGGGTAAGACACGTGAAGATGGATTGGTCCTTCAATGCTGCACCTGATTGCACGTGCAATAGCCCCAAGATGGCCGACTGACCTGGAGGCGACCGTTCTATGGGCACCCCTGGCTACAATTAGCGAGTGGACACAGGCAGGGTGGAGTTTGGGGGACCATCTCCGCAACCTAGAAGGAGGTCAACGATGGCGGCCCTTGGCTGGACAGGAGCGACGAGGGGCTCCTCCCAATTTCGCACCCCCCACTAATGGCTTCATGGCGTCGGCCTAATGAGCTAACAGCCTTCTGGGTGGATTTCACTAGGACGCTGGGCAAGGGACCGAACATTGCATAAGCGACCTTCAACCGCCCTTGAGTTTTAGAGGTCAACGTTAACCAAAAAAAGGGGCGGGAGATGCAGAAACTATGCAGCATTCAGATGAGGCCCTTGTTTTACCCTGCATACACTGTAGTTGCGTTAACTACAGAACATGTAATCTTTGGGTAAAAAAAAGGTACATGTCTTTTCAAAATTGTGCATATTTAAAAGATTGTTTTCCGTGTTTGGCTTCTGATTAGTTAATGAACAACAGGCTAATTCCAAATTTAAAAAAAATAATAATTTACGTTAAAAAGCCAAAGAGTTACTAACAAAATTTTACTCGTAGAAAAACATCGTACAGTGGAGGTTGGATCGAACTAAATTTTCAGAAAAAAATAATTTAATAAGATGCTGTAGAACCTCGTTTATATGAACTAATTGGGACCAGAGGCGATTCATATAATCGAAAGTTCATATATCGAAAAATCGCTAAGTGTATGAATTTGTTATCAAACCAGTCTACAAAAACATCACGGTTCAACCATGCCCTAGGTTGGTTTTTGTTAACAAGAGGAATCTTTGCGTTTACCGGTATGAATTAATTTTTAATTAATTTTCCCAATGTTGAGGCCTGCGCCAGCCAAAAAACGCACCGTCTGGTCGGCAGTAGCCACGCGCTGATGAGTTCATATAAACGAGGTTCTACTGTACATGTAATTTTTTGGCATCTATTCATACAAAATGTAAAACTGTACGTGCATATCGTACATATACAAGTACATGGACAGAATATTTTTAGCATTGGGGTGGTGGTTCACAATGCAGCTAAGATAAATTTCAATTTAAACTTTTCCATACAGTATTAATTGACTACTTTAAAATGCTGTTTAAACCTGTACATATACAGTATGCTATGCATCATCCATATTTAATTAGTTTTGTTAGTCCATTGCTTGGATACGCGGAGTTTTTCTATTTAAAAAAAAAACTGGACTTTTTAATGTTGGTGTTTTCGCACTTTCTAGGTTCTATTTCTAGGAATCCAAGTCCCAACCAAGTGCGTGCCATGCAACTTTTACCAGTCTATGAGCCTTTTGTTTTTCGACCAGACTTAAGGCCTTAAATCTCCAGTTAGACAAAAGAGTGAAGAAACTGGAAGAAACAAAAGCAGTATGACCCCGAGAAACGCTTCCGAGACGTCTGTTTTAGGAGAAATTTCAGTCTGGGAAAACAGAAGAAACTCAGACGCTAGTTCATAAATAATTTTCTATTTGTTTTGTCTGCCTCCATTGGAGCGAACGTAAGTTTCAAATCCCAGCTGCACCACCAATAGCCAGGTTTTTGCCATCCCTGCCAGATTCAATAAGCAAGTACTCACCGACGGCATTACAAATATTTTGCAATAAAAACTTTCGTCTTACCTGAAAAGAAGACAAAAATTCAAATAAGTTTCAGCATTGACAAAAATCCATACATGCAAGTCTTGAATTCATTGGGCTCTACAGTTAGGAAGATGGTCACAAAGGCCAAGTATCTAAGGAATGAACATCAAATTTACGACTGCTTGTGCAGTCTTCGGCATAACTTTATATTCGAATATACAAGCTGAAATTATGGAAATATTTCCATTGGGCACAATATGAATACATGTATGATAATAATAATAGTTTCATATTTTGCAGGGAAAAAAAATCATCTACTGTACTTCTTTATTAAGTTTGATAGTTTGTCTAAGCACAGTAGACCCAGTATGCCGACTCCGGGTGTTTTTGTGAAACAAGCATGCTAGCAGCGCCGGCTGGCGTTACTTTAGTGCTTTTGTGCTGGAAAACAACAACCAGCTATCCCACCATAACACATCGATGACGACGATGAGCTCTTCGGTGTGAAACGGATTAAAATTTTGTTTCATTTGGATTGGAGGATCCAAAAGGTAAGAGCATGATTAATATATAATGTTAGATAACATATAACAAAGCAAATCATGCTGTCACTTCGTCTTTATTGAACGCTTACAAAGGGCTTCGCATTAACAGCTATCCCGCCAAAACACACCGAAGAGTTCTTCAGTGTGAAACGGATCGAAATTGTTTTTCATGTGGATTGGAGGATCCAAAAGGTAATTAAGGGCATGATTTATAGTTTAAGATAACAAATAACAGTGATGATAACGTTGTCACTTCGTTTATATACAGTAAAAACTATAGTGACCACCAAAAAAATGCTATGTTGTCACTGTACACAGGTGGTCGCTATACAAATATTGCCTGAATTAAATTAAAATGGACATCTACACTGTACTTGTAAATGTAGTAATGCATGTAGTAAAAAACCACAAAACCAAAAAAGTACAGAATCATTATGTCCGTGCATTACATAACAGTATA
>JAQGBX010000498.1:0-35262 GCA_034698745.1 Megaphyllum sjaelandicum | reverse complement strand
GGGAGGGAGGGGGGCAATTGGAAGAGATGATACCGGTGGGGAGAGGGGGCAATTGGAACACTGTATAATGCCTTATTTATCAAGTCTTGTGTCCACATGTTTTGTGGAATGTGAAACAACCATGTCACGTTCATCCAGCGGATTCCAGTTTTTGGAATGAGCATGACGTTCGGAGTACCAATGTGTTTGCAATAAACAGAACATCGTCCTGAATCAAATCTATATCAATGCCCAAAATAAACATTTATATGTATATACAGATCAGTAGTATTTAGGATGTAGTGACATGTACAAGGCAGATAGTGACATGACTCCATGATAGCAGACAAGCAACCACATGGAGGCAACAATATTTGGTTATGGTGCTCAACATTCAGCATAATCTCCAGTTTCCAGGAATAAAAAGCCATTTGTTCCCCTGCTGACATTAACAACGTCCTAAATTTATCTTTTATTAATCCTACATGCAACCCTGAGTCCAAGACGCGCATGTCCACCTATATGCAAATCAGATAAGTTCGCCTTCTCTGTGACAGAGGCCGGCGCATCAAAGCTTTGAAACAGTCAATCAGTTATGCAAATGCCTTACAGCACGACTTCATATAGGTCAAGCTGAGCGAATAACTTGCAAATTTGGTGAATCAGCCAAAAGTGCGCCTAGGTGGAAGGGTGGACAGAGTTCCTGTCCATGCAGAACCTTGCTCGATGGCCGCTGGGTGAGTGGGTGTGCACCACTTCCTACGCTCGGGTATACGATATGCGTGTGGTCCAAACATTGGGTGGTAATGCATACACTTTCAGGTGACTGCTATAAATAGACAGGTCAACATAGCCTCTGGGACCTACAGGGTGTCCATGAGCAAATCCGGACGTAGGAATCATTCCATGTTCACTGAGACCATGAGAAACTACGGTGATATGAAAGAGTGCTGTACATGTTTGAGGAAATGGTACAAGGTGTTCAAAACCGGTTAATGATATCATTTCGAAAACTAATTTACCAGACAAGAACTGATATTTGGGGTGCTTTATCGATTTGCACATTTACAACAGCAAGTTCAGCATGCAACTGGCTGCTGAAATGGGCAACAGTATTAAATCTGATACAAATGTTACAGATTTGTGTTCGGAAAATTTTGAAAATGTGTACTCTGAAAGGTTGAGAATTTGCAAATTTGTCCTCGGAAACTGTTGACAATTTTACAAATCTATATACTCGAAAATAGCTGAAAATTTTGCCAATTTGTGCTTCGAACTATTGTAAATTTGTACTACGAAAAGTTTAAAAAAATTTCAGATTTGTGCTCGGAAAACGTGGAAAATTGTGCAAGTTTATTTTCGGGAACTTTTGAACAACCGTTGAACATTTTGAAAATTCGTCCTCGAAAACTGTTAAAATTTTTGCAAATTTGTGCTCGAAAAGGTTGGAAATCTTGCAGATCTGTCCTCGAAAAAAGTTGAAAATTAAGCAAATTTCTGCTTCGAAATCTTTGAAATCACGGAAAACCTGGACAATTTTGCAAGTTTGTCCACTGTACTTATGGAAAAATTTGCAAGTACTGGAAACATTTTTTAAGTTTGCAAATGGACCCTGGGCTAACACGTAAAGAATTAATTTTGGATTGCGACACCAAATTCGTTGAATTTCCCTGACTTTTTCAAAATAAGTCATTCTTCCCTGACTTTTCCAGACATTTTCAAGTTCCCTGACTTTTCCAGGTCTGGGAGAACCCTGTAACGGTGCGTCCATATCAGACGCCCTCGAAGAAGTAGATTTGTGTTCCAATCGAAACTCCTAACTCCGAATCTTCAAATCTAACTATTTGAATTTAGTTTATAGAATATATTTTGATTGAAACGTATAAAATATAGTTCATTCTTCCTTCAGTATAGCACTGAAGGGAGCGTTAAGTGTTAAATTATACCGATAATTACTCTCATTTCAAAGGGGGCAGACACCCTGTATATCTCAATTCCAAAATATGCAAAAGCGTGGTTCAACATTATCCTGTCAAACGTTTGATCAAAGCAAATTGAACAGACAACCGCTTACATGTCTATTGGCCGCAATTATCCCTACACGTTAGATGCATTTAGGGGTCATTGCTTGCAATTAGGCCCAGCCTTATATTGGGCAAGAGGAAAAGCTTCAACCATTCAACCATTCAACCGAGGGTATTGAGTATAAGCCATAAATCAATAAAACGCCATTTATTATGTCACGTACTGTACTCGAGAATGCTAATGGAATCTAAGGTAGAACGCATTTTTGGGTTAGTTTTTAAATTCTAAAAGTTTGATTTTAAATAGTCATGGGTCTGAGCAAAGTCGGTCCGGAGTCGGATTAGCCGTTTGGAAACCATGCAATTTTTTGTAAAACACAATTAAACTAAGTTCTCCCCAACTATGCAAATTTTCTAACTAAATAAAAACAGTCTAAAAATATAGCAAATATTCTTAAAAAATAAAGAGAAAATCTTAAAAAATGTGACAAAGTCTACAGTAAATGACAAAAAATTAAAATATACATGACAATGAGTCTAAAATAAATGAGAAAGACAAGGAGTCTTAAATATATGACAAAGAATCTAAAAATAGGATAAAGATTCTAAGTTTTCAATAATTCTAAAAACATAATTAAAATTTTAAGAAAAGTTAAAAAAAATAAAATCATTACAAAGCGTCTACAAATGAAAAGCTAAAAATGACAAATTCTAATGGCGAATTTTACTTGTCCAAAAAGAGTACACTTGGGTACTCCCGGAGTACCCTGGAGTACACTCGGAGTACCCAAGTGTACACTCGGGTACTCTTTTTGGACAAGAGAAATTCGCCATAAAATGTTACAAAGATTCTAAAAAAGGATAGTTTCGAAAAAATGATAAAGAAACTAAAAACTGATAAGGATTCTAAAAACTGATTAGGATTCTAAAAACTGATTAGGATTCTAAAAACTGATTAGGATTCTAAAAAACTGACAAGGATTCTAAAAAACTGACAAGGATTCTAAAAAACTGACAAGGATTCTAAAACTCATTAGAAATTCTAAAATCTGATAAAGATTGTAAAAAATGACAGTCTAAAAAAATTTATAATTTTTAAAAGACGAAAACAATTTCAAAAAACAACCATTTGTTCAAATACTGACAATTTTTTCCACAAAAAATAAATACAACTTATCCAAAAATCGGTTTTAGATCGATGCATATTTATACTGTGTATTTTTTTAAATAAAACCACAATCAAAATTAAAAAACAAAACATGATATTAAATGTTTTTTTAAGAAAATTACATTTTTCTGTTCAAAATGACAGCCTTCATACGATGTACCATTTTTCTAGAAAAAAAAAAAAAAAATTAAATATAATGAATTACTATATTTCCTTTAATGTTTCTTGGTGTCGATACTAATTTTGGAAAATAATTTGGGATCCGGATCAGAATTGGCTCTTCAAAGTTCGCTCCAGCATTCCTCAATTCCTTTCGCCAAATGCCTTTTGTGTTGGAAAGGGTTCATGTTCGCCAAAGAATGCGGGGGTGCCATTGTGTACCAGAGCTGGGCTTCAGGGGCACATTTCTGCCAAAATGCGAGTGTACAGGAGGTGCAACTTAAAGGTTACTTGAAACGAATGAAGCGTTCGCTTTTGATCTCTGAGAAATCTGTCCATGCTTAATCTGGCATGTAGCACCGCGTGTAATTATCGTATTAAATGACAAATGGACATAACAGGATGCTTTTAAATATACAGTACTAAGTGGTCATTAAGTGGGCCAGTGTCGCCAGTGTGAAGTTGGGGACACACTTATCTGCCTTGGGCGTTTTGGTGGGTCAATCCACGTCCCATCTATGGCGAGGCACATCCAAACTTTAAGTCTGTAAAATTCTTAAACTAGTAAATAATTCGACTTAATTGGTCTGAAAGACTGTTCCAGTATCTAAAAAAAGAATCCATCCAGGTTGATCCATATATTGAGGGGGAATTAAGGGGGGGGGGGAGGAGGCTAAAAAGGTTGCACCAAGACTCGAAAACAAAAGTCGATTTAAAAAAAAAAGCATTTCTATTAAATACTATATTAAATTTCTATTAACAAAAATTCTTAAAAAAAATGAACAGAAAATTAATAGAATGTGACAAAGACTAAATAAATTATAAAGAATCTAAAAGTACGCGAAAAGAATCTAAACGCATGAAAAAGAATCTAAAAACATAAAAAAGATTCTAAAATATGATGAAGATTTTAATAAAAGTGACAGCTCTTAAAAGAGAAAAAGAAGCTAAAAACCACAAAGAATCTAAAAAAATGAAAAAAATCTTTTTAAAAGAAGGGAAAAAAATCTAAAAGATTGACATCTAATCTGAAAGAATGACCAAGAATCTGAAAGGATGACCAAGAATCTGAAAGGATGACCAAGAATCTGAAAGGATGACCAAGAATCTGAAAGAATGACCAAGAATCTAAAATAATGACCAAGAATCTGAATGAATGATTTGTGGTGGAAAAGATTAGACGTCGTGCAAATTTATAGGCCTATTACGAAATGTTTGGAAATTTCGTAAATTTCACCTCGAAAACTGTTGAACATTTTGCGAATTTGTACTCTAAAACTTGAAAACATTTCAAATTTACTCTCGAAATAAGTGAAAAACTTTGTAAATATGTCCTCGGAAAAGGTAGAAAATTGTGCAAATTTGTCCTCGGAAAATATTGAAAATTTTGCAAATTTGTACTTGGGAAATTTTAAAAGCTTTTGCAAATGGACCTTGAGCTAACCACGTGGCAGTATTTTTTTTGGATTGCGACAACGTTAACACGTTGAATTTCCCAGACTTTTTTTTTTTAAATAAGTCATTTTTCCCCGACTTTTCCAGACATTTTCAAGTTCGCTGACTTTTCCAGGTTAATTTTCCAGGTCTGGTGGAACCCTGCAGGGTTCCAGTTTCGGCATTCCAGTTTCGAAAACCAACTTTCAGTTTCGTTAGTGTGCACCTTCCTGAAGCGTTGCAAATCCCAGATTCCATCAATTCGTAACTAACCCCTCTTAATTCCCAACCCATGCAGTTCAATCCCCGAAACAATTTAAGAGATCATGTATATTTTAACTGCCATTTAGCATAACAACAACACCGTGCATGCATTCTCCTCCAGGAAAATCCCTCATGCATGCCATCATCCAGTACGAAAATCGTTTCTGGGGTGTCACCAACACCCCCGTGCATCAACCCCGAGTTTAAGAACCGTCGAGGGCGAAGGTTGACTTAATGATTTCGCGAATTCGGTACCGCCAATTAGCAGGGTTGGACATATATAAAAAAATGATATAAGGAGGCAGAAAAATGATACCGAACCAGAAGCCGCCACATTTGAATTCTATCGTAAATATCTGCTCCCCCAGGAGGGCAGGGAGTCTCGATAAAAAAACTAAATAAAATAACATTAAGTCAAAACTGATTACCTGCGAGATTAGACTCTGGGGGAAATTTATTGTCCGCGTGCGTGAGAGAGTGCCAGGGTGGACCGCATGGTGACCCACCTGGAAACCCACCGTCACGTGAGAAATGGAGAAGGGAAATTCAGGGAGAAGTTTGGGGGGTAACTTGGTGCTGTCCAGGACAAATTCAAATTTCAAATTTCCAAGTTTAAATCGAGGCATTTTTTAATCCCCTCATGCACCTTCCCCAATTAATGCCCCTCTAAAATTCCTAATGCAATAACATTTTCGTGGGACAGTTATTAAAAAGGTGGATCTCCAGTAGGGGAACGTGCATGTTTGGCAACATTTCAGAAGTTTATGCTCAGCGTGAACTCATTTAAGATGCTAATGCAAAGTGTTGCTAATTATGGGAGAAGAGCTCATGCTGCTCGATTGCTGTCAGAAACTCCACATTAATTCCATGGTTCGGAATTTGGGTCCTGTATAAATAATTCGATGAAATCCTGTTAGAAAAATGTGCTTGCATTTTTTTTTTTTTTTTTTTTTGTGGAAAATTTGACAATTTTGTGTAAATGCGGAAAACGTTGAAAGTGTGTACATGTACTCGGAACACGTGGAAAATTTTGCAAATGTGTGCTCGGACAACGTGGAAAATTTTGTAAATTTGTCCTAGGAAAACGTGGGAAATTGTGAAAATTTGTCCTGGGAAAACGTGGGAAATTGTGAAAATTTGTCCTAGGAAAACGTGGGAAATTTGACAATTTTGTCCTCGGAAAACGTGGGAAATTTGTCAATTTTGTCCTCGGGAAAACGTGGGAAATTTGTCAATTTTGTCCTCGAAAAACGTGGAAATTGTTCAATTTTGTACTCTAAAAACGTGGAAAATTTTTAAAATATGTGCTCTGAAAATTTTGGGAAATGTTTGTTTGTGTTATCATTTTTAACGTTGGCCTATTTCTGCTACACGAGGGCTAAACACCAACGCCAGGGGATGTGCCAGCGTCACCTATAGGGAAATGTTGAATTTTGTCCTCGGAAAACGTGGAAAATTGTGCGAATTTGTCCTCGAAAAACGTGGGAAATTTTCAAAATTACAAAAAGGAAAATTTCAAACTGAAAGTACAGTAATTAGACTTCATTTAAGTTTGTATAATTGACAAATTCAAACATTTCATTTCTCGTAATTCACATTGCCGTATTTCCAGATATAACTTTCCTCGTGTATGGCCGGCTTAATTAAATTTGCAAACAAATAGCAATTTCGATGTTTTTAAAAGGAAACTGATTAATTATTCAAAATCCACGTTCACTAGCTGGCTTAAATCTTGGGCAATAGTGTATCAAAATTGGATACATCATCGGTGAGTAGTTAATTAAGTGCATTTGACTTCGTAATTCCAATTGAAAACATGTCATCAACCACATCATATACGAATTAATAATGCATGTTATCGATGTTGATAAGTGGATACATTAAGTGCATTTCAATGTGATTTCATAGAAAGTTGTAAATGGAACAGAACACACGTCAGAAAATGATTTGGTTTCTTACAACTACGAGAAAAAAATATGACATTCATGTTCTTGACCTACATCTGCATACAGTATATAAATACACTGTAGCTATCATCAGCTGGTGCTATTTACATAAAAATGCATGCTATCTTTGGTGATTAGTGGTGCTTGAGTTTATTCGATTCCACGATTTATTCCTAATCGAAAGGGTTGGACAGCTGACCTTGTCAAAAAAACGTAATTCCCAAAATTTATCCGCATTAAAGTCAACATCTCGTTATCTCGATCAACAGTGTTATATGATGGTTCAAATGTGCACATGCTTAGTGAATAAATTAAACATTTGATTAAAAACTACATTTGCAGAGGAAAATACTTTTTAAAAAGTGGGTAATTCAAGCTCCTTTAGTGTACTTAAGTATCAAATAGTATATAGTACATGTATGATTAGTGAGTTAAACATTTGACTAAAAACTACATTTGTAAGGAAAAATACTTTTAAAAATTTGGTAATTTAAGCTTGTAAACTGTATTTAAGTATAAAATTGTACAGCATGATTAGTGTGTTTACTAAACATTTGTTAAAGGAAAATCCTCTTAAATTTGGTAATTTAAGCTCGTATACTGTATTTAAGTATCAAATAGTATGGCATGATTAGTATGTTTACTAAAACATTTGATTAAAAACTACATTTGCAAAGGAAAACACTTTTAAATTTGGTAATGTAAGGTCGTATACTAAATTCAAGTATCAAATATTATAGCATTTAGCTTGGTTTCATTTTGGGATGTAGCTTAATGTCTTATCATTAATATACAGGTATAAACATCATTGAAATTTCCACTTAAGACTGTAAGAAAGGAAGAGTTTGCCAAGAACTAATTTGAATTAGCAATAACAAAATGTAGAAGCAGTGTCTGGAAAATTTCGGAGATTTGTGACTACCCTAAAATTCGACAGTTTTGTTTGGACAAAAAAATAAATAAGAAAGCAAAGCAAAGAGCATTTTTCACGAAAACACCGAAGCATTCCTGAAAAAAATCAATTTTGGTTAAACGTGCTTTGGTATATAGGACTCGCGAAACTGCTAAGTTTTGACAAATAGGGGAACAGCTGACATTTTAAGTATTTGGTGACAAATTTCCCCGAAATGTCTTTTCCTTGCTTCTCAGGGCTTTAAAAAAAAACGCATTTCAGTAATGTCATGAATGGTTAAATTGCATCATCACACTTAACTTTTGAACCAGCATTTAAGTCGCAATGTCAGGAATCTATGGATGCAAAACGTTTTAAATTTAGCACAAGATCAGAACAAGCTGTCTGTCGCGCATATTTTTTTTTTTTTTTTTTTTTTTTGCAAAATTGCTGCAGCCTAAATGCCCAATTATGGGTATGTCAAAATGTCACCTGTAAAAAAAAATGCATCTATAAAATAAACCGTTCGCAAAATGTCCACGAATTGCTACTTATTTCCATAAAGTGGTTTCTTGTTACTTATTGTTATTTTTATTATTTGCAGATTTTAAGTTCCTTTGCTCGGCCATCAATAGTTTTAAACGAAAGGGATTACATCAAAAATGGAGAAAACCAAATAGATTTTACTGATCCTTATGCTCGTCATGCTTTTAATGTGATAACTAGCAATGCAATTGGGAGCGAACGAAACATAACCGACACGAGGCATTCTGGGTAAGTTCTTTTAATTCCTAGGTTTTCTTTGTCAGATATGTCAGATGAACAGAGGAATTTTCTGTTGCCAGTTGTTCCTTAATGTTGAAATAAATTCCTGGAAACTATTTAAGGGCGCGCAGTTTATTCACAGATATCAAACTTCCTCAAGTTTTTCTCAGATATCTCGAACTTCCTCAAGTTTTTCTCCGATATCTCAAACTTCCTCAAGTTTTTCTCCGATATCTCAAACTTTCTCAAGTTTTTCTCAGATATCTCAAACTTTCTCAAGTTTTTCTCAGATATCTCAAACTTCCTCAAGTTTTTCCCAGATATCTCAAACTTTTTCAAGTTTTTCCCAGATATCTCAAACTTTTTCAAGTTTTTCCCAGATATCTCAAACTTTTTCAAGTTTTTCCCTGATATCTCAAACTTTCTCAAGTTTTTCCCAGATATCTCAAACTTTCTCAAGTTTTTCTCAAACATGTCAAACATTCCTAAAGTTTTCTCAAATATGTCAAATTAATATTCCTTAAGATTTCTCAAACGTGCCAAACATTCCTAAAGTTTTTCTTAAACGTGTCAAACTTCCTTAAGTTTTTCTCAATCATGTCAAACTTCCTTAAGTTTCTCTCAAACGTGTCAAACTTCCTTACGTTTTTCTCAAACGTATCAAACTTCCTTAAGTTTTTCTCAAACGTGTCAAACTTCCTTAAGTTTCTCTCAAACGTGTCAAACTTCCTTACGTTTTTATCAAACGTGTCAAACTTCCTTAAGTTTTACTCAAACGTGTCAAACTTCCTTAAGTTTTCCTCAAACGTGTCAAACTTCCTTAAGTTTTTCTCAAACGTGTCAAACTTCCTTAAGTTTTTCTCAAACGTGTCATAACTTCCTGAAAGTTTTCTCAAACGTGTCATAACTTCCTGAAGTTTTCTCAAATAAGTCATAACTTCCTTAAGTTTTCTCAAATATGTCACAACTTCCTTAAGTTTTCTCAAATATGTCATAACTTCCTTAAGTTTTCTCAAATATGTCATAACTTCCTTAAGTTTTCTCAAATATGTCATAACTTCCTGTAGTTGAAATTACTGCTGAATTGATCAGATTATTTGTATAGTTTAGTTCTTATAAATTCCAAACTTTTATCTAGCACAAATTTATTCAACAGCTTTCTCAAAATGATTCTGAAAATAGTTTGCCAAATAGTTTGATAAGATTTTTGAAAACAACGTCATTTTGAAATATTGGGCATCGTATCTAAATTAAAAGAATAGCATATTCTTTCATTAAATCAAATTATTTTTGTCATGCATGTAATTGAAATACAGGTATATTCATGAATCAATCAGATTATTTCCATAATTTACTTTTTATAAATTCATCGCATTCATCTAGCACACATTCAACAGATTTCTAAAATTGATTCTAAAATCAAACGTCAAATTGCTGACATTCGATAAGATTTTAGAAAACAATGTTAGTTTTTAAATATTGAAGAGCGTGTGAAATTTTTAAATTAAAAGTATATCATCTTTAATTAAATCAAACTATTTTACACACAACTGATATTCCTGAATTAATCAGATTGTATGAATAATTTAGTTCTTCTAAATTCCCAGCTATTATCTAGCACAAATTTATTCGACAGACTTCTCAAATTGATTCGAAAAGCAATTTGCTAAAAAGTTTGATTAGATTTCCGCAAACAATGTACATTGTTCAAATACTGAACACCGTGTTAAAAATAAAAGTGGCATCTTAATTTAACTATTCTTCACTGAATTTTTTCTTGAAAACATTTCTTGATTGCAAGTTTTTGTAACCAACACGTATATTTAAATGTGATTGGTCCAACAAAGAGTGTTCGACCATCAGCTGTATATACACCATAATTTATAATAATTCCAAATAATGATGATTCCTGTAGATGTGCTTCTGAAAGTTTTGAGGTGGAATATGATCTCGATTTTCCCACGGTTAGCATCATTATTGCTTTTCACAACGAAGCGAGATCTGCATTACTGCGAACCGTGACAAGGTAATGACCGGATTTCAATTACAGACTAGCACATTAATGATGATAAATTGACGGCGTAGGCGATGGTAGTTACATCATTTGAAATTATTTACAGCGTTCTTGTGCGAACACCTCCGGAATTGGTGCAAGAAATCATATTAGTGGACGATTTCAGCGACAATGGTACGTTATATAGTTTTGTTTCGACTTTTGCATTATGCATTTTCCAAAAATCATGTGACTATCATGGAATGAAGTTTAAACAATTGTAAAGCGAAGTGTACACGTACATTACTGTAACACTGTCATGATTATCTAATTAGAGTGACATTAAGAATGATCGAGTAGTGTGAAAAAATGTGGGTTGATGGCCAGTAATGATAACAATCTGCATTTTGGCATCATTACTGGGGCGGGACTTGGTTATTTAGGGGGCGTGGTTGTGGATACTGTCATTAATAATCACTATACATATTGTGCTCATCATTAATTCTGTCATTATGGCATTGGCCATGTAGGCTTCCGGATCATTTTAAAAGATCGTGTAAGCTAGGTTGAAAGCGAATGATGCAACATTTTTTAAGGTAATGTCATTATAGGTGATGGCATTAGTAATGAACGTGTACAGTTCCCTTATGACAAGTTCATCATATTCATAAGTTACACGACCACAAACTTTTATAGTAGAAACCACTCAGCAAACAAATCTTATAAGTACACGTTAATTAAATTAGAAAGTATTTGTTAAATTTTAAGAATTATCTTTACCAGGTATTTCCCCCTTAGAATTATTGACTTTGATGACCTTAACCAAATTTTATTTCAATACAGCTCAACGTCTCGACCAAGGGTCTTCATCAGTAGCTGTGTTAATAGTACATGTACAAGAACTAATGTTACAAGGACTCTTAATATTTAGTTCTTGTAATTTTATTAAGGTCATCAAAGTTTCACAAGTTAATAAGACTGCTAGCAGTGTGGTCAGATAAAAAAAGCCATACCGAAACCATGAGCGACCCTTGTCTCAAAATACATTTGAACAATTAACAGGGTTCTTATTGGGCACCCTGGACAGTGTCATGTTAATACAATGCTATTTATTCCGTGCGCTACCTCTGGGTACTCATTATACAATTGTATAATAAAACCTTTGCACTTTCTGTGCTTTGTCGGCACAAATCCGATTAGTAACAAACTGGTTCCAAATGAAAGCTAAACGTTTAGGAAATAAAACATCATTAGAGACATAGAACTCGTAGCTGTGTAACCCACATACATATACAAGTATCTATACCCTTTGAAAATTTTAAGATTGTTTCTTTGTTGTTTTGTTTTCCTTGTATTCTTGAGCAAAAGTATGCGTACAGGGTGCCTGCCCATAAAGACAGGAAAATTTGAACGCTCATAAAAACACAGACATAATACGAACCCCTGAAGATACCGGATGATTGCGTGCACGCAACTTCTCAAAAATATACCGAATTCCTGAAAGATTTGCTATATTTTCTAAATTTTCGATACATTATGTTCTGTTCATAACTTATCATGTTCAACATGAATTGGAATTGTATTTTTCTTATAAAGTCATCTCAGCCTCTGTGCTCGTACACTGTACAGTTTCCAATTTTCTCTTTTTTGATATATGCTTCCAATTTTCTCCAATTGTCCATAATACAATAAAATTTTGCTTATACTTATTGACGCTTTCCATAAACTGTAAGCTTATGCTGCCGCCACTATCAGTATGAATTATGCAACTTGCATTCACAGCTTTAGTATATCCACGCACCATAAAGCATGAAGTCTATAAATTCATATTCGTACAGAAATGTCAAAATATTGCTCGTTTAAAAAGCCAATAATTTACTTTTTTGTTGATTTTGATATATGTCAAGTTCAACGTCTAACATATTTTTGAAACGTTGATGGCCAACATGGGTCGGAGCAGACCCGATGTTGTAAAATACATGTATGATAAAATTAAGAAATATGTTTAAACAAATTATGCATCATCCCATTTACAATATAATAGGGGTACTCAAAACTGTAGCAAAATTGCCTATGTTATCTTTGAAACTTTTACTTTTTATCAAACATCACACTGCATGGGACATGAAACACCAAGATGGGTCTCCAGAGACCCCAGTATTGCTAACTGTTTTTAGAATGTTCATTGTGACTTAAGTTACATGCATATTTTTCATATTTGTTGCACTTTAAATTCTATCCATTGTTACCTTGCAATGTTATGTTTCAAAACAGCATCCGATGGAGAACAGCTGAGAAACCTTCCAAAAGTTCGTCTACTACGAAGTGAAAGTCGCCAGGGTGAGTGTATCAAAATACTGTAAAGGTGCCTCAAGGACATTTGAGTCACCTTCGTGACGTCAAAGGTTGTACAATTACTGTTTTTTCTTCTCCAAAATAGGTCTGATTCGAGCCAGGGTCCAAGGAGCTGACATCGCTCTGGCAGAATACCTGGTGTTTCTGGACAGTCACTGTGAAGTCAACGTTTACTGGTTGCAACCCCTCCTCAAAGTCGTACTGGAGGTAGTGCAAACAATGTTTTTTAAAAAATAAAATGGAAAATTTCAGACCATGCATGGCATTAAAACCCAATTTTCTGCTTCCACCAGAATCCTCGAACTGTGGCTAGTCCAATTATTGACGTCATCGATGTCGATAATTTTGAATACAGGGGGTCATCTTCAGAATTAAAAGGAGGTGAGCACACGCACATTAAACAACAATCATTTATCCCAGTATGAACATAAGTGAAATGCCACTGAACGCGATGTGGAAAATCAGCTGTTTCTGTACATGTATTAAATTGTTTTCAAATTAGTTCGTACAATCATATTGTGCTCGACAATTCAGTCTTATGGCTAAGAATATGTGTTCTATTTCGTGGATAAAATCTTCTGTAATAAATTATTCATTTAGTTATCACTTTGTCACTATAACACTTGCATGCCAATGCCATACTTGTATTTATATAAATCTGTATCCAAGCGTATTTATTAAGATGAATTATTTCATCAAGTGAACATGTTCAAAAATAGATTTCCAATATCTGAAACTCTTTCATATGTACAGTACTTTTATATACAAATTGTATAACCAGAAAGATTCCTTAGATCCAAATTCAAGATAAAAGACCAAAAATAGCAGGGATTGTCAATGAGTGGTTAAATAGCCGTAGCCAATTCCCGGAAGGGCTAAAAGAATGCCATTTTGTAAAAAAATGCGCATGCGCAAACGCTTAAAAATTAGCCAATTGAGATGTTTCAGCATTTTATTGGTGTTTCAAGGTACTTTTGATGGCCAGAAACTGTTGTAGATACCGGATATTTAGATACATGTACATGTGTACATAAAATACATGACCTTTGTAGGATTCATTTCATTCCGGAATGGTGTTTGCAAGAAAATATTTGGGAGATAATTTTTCGAGGTGAGTTACATCATCAGGAAGATAGTAAGGCTAGCACTTCAAACTTGTGTTGACCGCAATGATGACCCCAATACATAATCATTATCGAAGATCAATATTGCCCCAACCCCAACACGCTGCAGAGATCACGTGTCAAATACCGCACAGAGCTCAAGTTAAAAACTCGAAATTGCCAAATATAAACCAAGCTTTTCCGTTGTTGAGCAACTTGAAAAGAGGATGTCAATGTTTATATTCCGCTTATCTTCTTTTTTTGTTCAAATATAGACTTAATATTGACATTTCCTACCTGAGTATAATCTAGAATCAACACGTGACACGGTAGCTAATAAAGCAAGCTGCAATCTTCCCACTTCAAATTCAAATAGCAACGCAAATTATCCGGATTTGCGAAATACCTTCCACTTCCTGGATATTTGAATTTGAAAAATAATTGTTCATAAATATTGAGCTTTCGTGAATTCATCAATTATCTTAATAGATGGACATGCAAGTGCTATTTATACAACTATCAACAGCTCTAAATTGACTTTTTAAATACATTTTATATCACTCCACATATACAGAACCCAAACTCATGAAAATAATGCACGTACTAAAGTATGACATTGACATCGTTGCAAGAAATAATTTGAAAACAATTTAATCTAATTTTAATGTTCGTAAATTAGAACATTCCGGTGCTAACCCGCAGTGATAACATTTAGAAGTTCAGTGATTTCGAGCCCATTTTCATATAAAATTTCATTTTGAATAATTTATGTGACATACGAGTATGTATACAGTACTTTAAAATTTGAAATGTTACAAATCTTAGAAATACGGATAAAAGTATACGACTCATTATAATTACAATCATTTGTCTTAAATGGAAGTAAATTAGCTGAAAATTATGAGAAATCAAATGTTCAAATTTACTCTTTTTAGAAAAAACGAAGCCCACTTATTTCCCATTTGTTAGTTTTATTTGTAAATCCATTTACTAGTAAATATCCCTTGAAAAAAGGGGTTCTTGCAAAAGTTTCTGAAAGCTCAGTACCGAACCACTTTCGGGAGAAATTTCAAGTAAACAAATCCTAACAAACTTGCTTTTCGCAGCAAACTATCCAAACCCAATATTCTACATTACTTTTAATACTTCCCGAACAATAATCAATTCGAACTATTATTTTGAAAAAAAACTGTTACTGCTTCAATGCCTCTTAAATTTGCCAGCTCTTCCAGAGGCTGATGTCCAAAACAAAGTTTGAGGTTGGCATTTCCGACTTCGGGGCGAACTATCGTCCAGTAACCGGGAATTTTAAATTTCACCTGTTTAATTTTTTTTAAATAAATTGTATTTTTTCCGAACAAAGTGCATTTTCCGCAACAATCGAGTGCCTTTTACCCAAAAGAGTGCCTTTTTCCCAACAGAGTGCATTTTTTCCAGCAGAGTGCATTTTCCCCACAAATTGCGTTTTTCCCAACAAAGAGAATTTTTCCCAACAAAGAACATTTTCCCCAACAGTTTGCATTTTTCCCAACAGTTTGCATTTTTCCCAACAAAGTGCATCTTTCCCAACAAAGTGCATTTTACCCAACAAAGTGCATTTTACCCAACAAAGTGCATCTTTCCCAACAAAGTGCATCTTTCCCAACTAAGTGCATTTTACACAACTAAGTGCATTTTACACAACAAAGTGCATTTTACACAACAAAGTGCATCTTTCCCAACAAAGTGCATTTTACACAACAAAGTGCATCTTTCCCAACAAAGTGCATTTTACCCAACAAAGTGCATCTTTCCCAACAAAGTGCAATTTTCCCAACAAAGTGCATTTTTCCCCAACAAGGTGTCTTTTCCCCAACAAGGTGTCTTTTCCCCCAACAAAATGCATTTTCCCCAACAGAGTGCATTTTTCCCAACAGTGTGCATTTTCCCCAACAAAGTGCATCTTTCCCAACAGTGTGCATTTTTCCCCAACAAATTGCATTTCCCCCAACAAATTGCATTTCCCCCAACAAACTGGATTTTTCCAGCAAATCGGATTTCTCAAGCAAACCGAATTTTTCAAACAAATTGGGAGAATACGAAAATTTGATTAAAGATTCCAAGCCAAGAGATTGTTGCTTATTGCCTATTTATAATCCTGGACATGTTTTGCATTGCCATATCGACCTAGACACAGTGAGTGTCCTACATGGATAATTTGTGGCCTGAGATGCTAATGCAGACCATACTTCATTTAATCCAGGTTTTGATTGGAGTTTGCACTTCAAGTGGATTCCATTGGACGGGGACGAGAAGCGACAAAGAGGTGACACCACTCAACCTTTCAAGTAAGAGGCAAACAAACTCCCCGAAAAAAGGGCACCATCTTTTTATAGTTAGTTAACAGACCATCCCTGCTAATAATACCCCGTTGCATACCCAGAGTTGTACAACAAGGTTTTCTATTTCAAACGCGACCAGACCTGTTTGTGTTGTCTTGTGTGTTTAGTTGGCGACTTTGTTTGTTTTCCTGTTGGCTTTTTTTTTTAAACTTTGTTTTTATTTAGGTCCCCAACAATAGCTGGTGGTTTGTTTATCATACGTAAAGAGTGGTTCGAGACGCTGGGCAAATACGACACCGGATTAGAGATATGGGGAGGAGAAAGTGTCGGTGAGGTCCATTGAGAATGCGAAACACGTGAGGGGGGCCGTTCATTAAGTACGTCACGCGACCTTTGACACTTTGGAAGATTTTGTTGTTTTAAAGTCATTGATTGATGAGAGCAAGTTTGTGCTTTGCAAAAAAAACTTCGTAAATGTAGCTTCATTGTACTTCGAATGCCAACAACGCATCCCATTTCCAACGTACTGCTTTGGGGTACAGGGTTCACCCAGAAATTTTATTTTCAACTTCCCTGACTTTTCCAGATTTTTTTTTAAAACCTGGAAAACAACATGAACCTAACTTGTCCCTAACAACTTGAAAAATTGACATATTTAGCAAATTTGACACCGGTAAATATTTTTTAAAATTTACTAACCACAATTAATATTGAGAATTTTGAAACGTGACAGTTTTATATTGTTATGTATTGTATTTCCAAACTTGGGAATTTGCAAACTTGTCCACTTTTTCCGTGTACGAATTTGCGAACTTGTCCACGTTTTCCACGTGTACGAATTTCCAAAATTGTCCACGTTTTCAGTGTACAAATTTTTAAAATTCTCTAGGTTTTCCGGGTACAAATTTTCCACATATTCCGAGGAAAAATGGCAAAATTTCCACGTTTTCCGAGAAAAAAATTTCAAAATTTCCTACTTTTTTCGAGGAAAATGTAAATGTTGAAAATTTGTGTTTGGAAAAAGTAGGAAATTTTTAACGTGGACAATTTTGGAAATTCGTACACGCGGAAAACGTGGACAAGTTCGCAAATTCCTACACGCGGAAAACGTGGACAAGTTTGCAAATTCGTACACGGAAAACGTGGACAAGTTTGCAAATTCGTACTCGGAAAACGTGGACAAGTTCGAAAATTCGTACACGGAAAACGTGGACAAGTTCGCAAATTCATACACGGAAAACGTGGACAAGTTCGCAAATTCGTACACGGAAAACGTGGACAATTTTGCAAATTCGTACACGCGGAAAACGTGGACAAGTTCGCACATTCGAACACGGAAAACGTGGAAAAGTTCGCAAATTCGTACACGGAAAAAGTGGACAAATTCGCAAATTCGTACACGGAAAAAGTGGACAAGTTCGCAAATTCCCAAGTTTGGAAATTCGTACACAGAAAAAGTGGACAAGTTTGAAAATTCGTACACGGAAAATGTGGACAAATTTTGCAAATATGTACTCGGAAAACGTGAAAACGTTTGCTCATAGAAAACGTGGAAAATGTTGCAAATTCCAACTCGGGAAAACATGGAAAATTTTGCAAATTTGTACTCGGAAAACGTGAAAAATTTTGCAAATTTGTACTAGGAAAACACGGAAATTTTTTAACACTCACTCGGACATATTATTTTTGAACATTCAATCAGACATTTTTTTTAAAACATTTAATCAAAGATAAAAAAACTCAAAAAATCTACGTCAAAACTTATTAACATATAAAAAATGATTTCCAAATAACGTCTACTGTAAGGTTTGCAAATAAACCAAAAGTAATTAGTTTGAAATTTTGAATAATTTTCACAAGGCACTTGCAGCGCAACGTTGCACGAATTGACCTTCACTTTTAAACTTTTTTTTGCGTGGCCAATTTATTCTTCAATTTTCTTATCAACCACACCATTATGCATAATGCGCTTTTATAGGTGAGAACATTACAAAATTCTAACATTTGGGCATTGGAAAAAGGGCCAAGCATGCAGAGATACCCCCAGCTTTGCGTGACGTACTTTATGAGCAGCCCCTATCCACAACCATTAAACCATAGTTTTTACTAAATAAACTGTCATCTCGCAGAAATTTCATTGAAAACATGGATGTGCGGTGGTAGTTTGCAAGTGGTTCCATGCAGTCGAGTTGGTCACGTGTTTCGGAAAAAGCACCCTTACGCGTTTCCGGGCGGAAATGCGAACACTTATTTAAAAAATTCAAAGAGGATTGCTGAAGTTTGGCTGGACGAATACAAGAGATTTTTCTACGATGCCAGGCCAGATGCCAAAAACAAAATCATCGAGAGGTAAGTGGGCTTTTTCTGAACAAAATTTTTGAAATAAATTTCTGAAATAACATGTCCATGTTGATAAAGATGTTGAATTTCCCGCCATTGAAAATAAATGGAGTGGACACCCTCTACAATGCCTAATTACGTTATTGAACAGACTTGGCTGAAGCGCCATTAGGTACATTTTTTTCTGCTCTTCAGAAATGCGGGACGTCCCTAAATAACATTTTGTAAATTTGTGCGAAAACAATTGAACGACCAACTCAAAATATTGCGAAAGTTGGCAACATTCGAGGAAAACAAATTTACAGGGTGTCTCATTTGTACATAATTTTGTTTTAGTGGTACCTGAATACCCAATTCTATAAAAGCCGCGCAAGTTATGTTTCTGTGAGCCATTTAGTTTTACAGAAATTTGTGGTTTTTTTACAATTTTGAAGGAAAAATTTTCAAAATCTGGCGCGAATCCTTGACCTTCTGAAAATATCTTCATTTGTTTTGAAAGACGGGAATCTTTTAAACTTTAGTGATTTTTAGACCATTTAGCGAGTCGATTTTGCTCAGGAGATTCCTGACTGTTAAAAGTGCGATTCGCAAAGCTTTAGTCTGAGTATCGCTTTAATGCTATGAGCTGCAAAGTGCAATTCACGATCATGGCAATTAGGATACAGGTATAACGAAAGTTGACAGAAGGGTCAAGTACATCAGTACTTTTAGAACTGATAAACTATATCAAGGCAAACACACTGTAAATTAATTAGGCTATATAAGTAATAATTGGTCAAGTCCTTATTAATGAAGGCGTATAGTTCGCTGTAATGATTTATTTATAAACAGACCTCATGATGCACTTACGACGCTCTAAAGACGGAAATAACTATGGACATATACTATAGTATAAATTACGTGTTTCTGATAACTTTAATGACATGAAACTGGACATTGTCTGAATCTTTTTGATAACAATTAAGCCACCCAACTCCCTTGTATGCTCAGAATGCGGTACGGTTTTGCAAAAACTCATATGAACATCCAAAACACCAACAACGAGCCCTTTGTTTTGCATACAAAGGCATCATTTTTGCGGAACTTGACGCAAAAACCTCTTAAATTGGCCAGGAATGATATACAGTTCCTTTGCAGACAAATGGCCTGACATCAAACTGGACATTCCATCACTTTGATGGCAAAGGCTCAGTTTGATATAGAGATGTACAAAACTGATATATGTACACTCAAAACTATCAATGATGAGCCCTTTGTTTTGCATTCCATTGCATGCATGATTTTTGCAGAACTTGACGCAAAAACATCTTGAAAAATCCAGGAATGTGCACAATTTGGAGGGCTATCTTTGCGTACTTACGTTACTGGTCGACTTGATATTGCCCGATTGATGAGCCTGCCGACCAAAGGCTGGATATTTTCGGGTGAGCCATAGTCGGAGCGATTTACACGCCCTTAGTTAGGTTAGAAAGCACTAACTAGTACCTCAAAGATGAAGCAGCCTCCAAATGAGTGACCACAAAATCCGAATCCTCTCACTTTTTCTTGTGTGGTTGACTTGTTCAATCTTGTGCACGACTACGTCAGGACGGTCATCGAAGAACTGGCCAATCAAAGTAGCCGGGCTTTACAAGCAGCACCCCTCTATTTCAAGGGGTCGTGCCGAAACGTTTCCTAACATGTCCGAAATTATGCATGGGGCTCCCTGATCGAAAATTCTTGTACTAATGTACACCATATATTCAAAACTGTTAGCAAAAATGATATTTCACATAAGACCTGAGATCCTGCGGAGTTCTTGATATTGGGGCTTGTATTATTCAAAACGTTTCCTAACATGTCCGAAATTATGCATGGGGCTCCCTGATCGAAAATTCTTGTACAAATGTACACCGAATATTCAAAACTGTTAGCAAAAATGATATTTCACATAAGACCTGAGATCCTGCGGAGTTTTTGATCTTGGGGCTTGTATTATTTGTGAATCTCGAGTACATACATGCATTTCGGAATGCATAATATTCACAAATAAAAAGCAAATTCTGCAAACATTACATGCACCAGATCGAAATGTACAGTATATGTAAAGTCGATCCATGCAGCCATAAACTATTTACTATTATTATGAAGCAATGGATACATTGTATTACATGTATACAATTACATGTAATAGCAGTGTGCTATTACAGGATATAGGATAAATAAGTCCGTTAAATTGATGATAAAAGTCATCATAATGAAGAAACATTTACACGAATATTTATAAAATAACTACAAAGACTCGCCATGTTAATTCCCTCGACTCACCCCTCTAGAGACTAGAGCACTGGGGGGTCATGCTTTAAGTATTAAGACATTAAAACCGCACCTCTACAGGCGCCATTTTTGTTTCATTAAACCCGAATACAGTAGATCATGGAAAAGTGACCACCTTTGAATGGTGACCACCTGTTGACCACTTTTTAGTGTATTGTTTTTTCTAGTACGTTTTCTTCATACAAATTCTCTGTATAGTGACTAGTGGCCACCTGTTTATCGTGTACAGTGACCAGTGTGTGTTGTCTTTTTTGCAATTTTTACATCGCCAATGTACCTTAAAAAAAGTGACCAGATAACAGATGAGTCACGTTACATCTTGCTTTAACCCTTGGACATGATGATTCTGTACTTTTTTGGTTTTTTAGATTTTTTTACTACGTGTATTGCAGTCTACATGTATAAGTGAAGTGTACATGTTCATTAATTTAATTGAGGCATTCTTTGTATAGTGACTAGCATAGCTTTTTTTTGTGGTCACTCTTAACAGGTTTTACAGTACTCACATTTACAAACATATATGAAGACAGGGCAGTATTCTTCTAAATGACATAGGCGTATACATGTATAAAATATTTACGTTTGGATGTAAAGAATTTAATTTAATGCCAAACTACTTTAGACTGCGTAGTGCGTATACTTTCTCTTCATCATGTTATTTTTCACTGTATTCATTTTTTTTATTTCACCTATAATTTAATATGTAATCCATACTTTTCATCTAATTGTCATTACCAGTATCCAAGACCTAAGGGACCTGCGACAGAAACTAGAATGCAAATCGTTCAAATGGTATTTGGACCACGTTTATCCAGAACTTCAGTAAGTTATGTTTGCCAAAACTACCAAAATTAAACCATATATAGACGCAAAAGTGATGTTCCAAATTCCATTGCATAAAATACTTAAAATAAAATCGATCCTCAAATTCCTGTAGTGTAGAGTAGTTTTGTTTTATCAAAAAAAGGTGAAACGCGTCATATCTTCTATAACATTTGCAGGAAATATTCTTGAATTACTCGGATCAATTATGCATACCTATATAACATTTGTTTAATTTATATCAAAATAGATTGCCAAATGGGGACGATGTGGCTTTTGGACAGTTGAAACAGGGTGACGCATGTTTGGAGGCAGTCAGTGGCACCATCAAATTTGCATCGTGTTTGCCTACCAAATCGCAGGTTCGTTTCCGGTTTTTTTTTTTGTTTGTACCAAACCTTCAGTTCGGTAGTGTACGTCTTAAATCAGATTTTTGAACTTTTCATAGGAATGGGCATACAGTAACAGGGGTGAAATTCGAAGTGGTGACAATTGCCTAATGGCAAACCCCAAGCCACCAAAACCAGCAACGGTGGTCATCGCTAATTGCACCAGCAACATCAACAAAAATTGGCAGCGAAAACTTCAACAGGTCAATATTTCAGTTAATTGGTTTATTCTACAACCAAAACTGTTTTGTAATTTTCAAATTTTCCCAATACAATATTTCCCTATACAAAATTTCCAATACTTTCTAAAATTAATTGTTTCCATTTCTCTTCATTTTCTTATATAGTTTGAATATATAGTCTGAACTCTTATGTGTAGTAAGTTTTATAATACTCCATTTTTTGAAAAACATGTCCCAAAAATTCCTCATTGTTCGTCAAAAGCCTTCTCAAAATTCAATCACTGAAAACGGACCCAACTTCTATAGTCAATGCTCGAAATCGGTCCGATTCCTCAACTCAAATCTCCGAAATCGATTCGATTCCTCAACTCAAATCCCCGAAATCGATCCGATTCCTCAACTCAATCTCCGAATTCGATCCGATTCCACAAATCAATCTCCGAAATCGATCCGATTCCTCAAATCAATCTCCGAAATCGATCCGATTCCTCAAATCAATCTCCGAAATCGATCCGATTCCTCAAATCAATCCCCAAAATCGATCCGACTCCTCAAATCAATCCCCAAAATCGATCCGACTCCTCAAATCAATCCCCACAATTCGATCCGATTTCTCAAATCAATCCCCACAATTCGATCCGATTTTTCAAATCAATCCCCTAAGTCCGATCTGATTTCTCAAATCAATCCCCAAAGTCCATCAGATTTTTCTACAAAATAATCCCCAAAATCCATCAGATTTTTCTACAAAATAATCCCCAAAGTCCATCGATTTTTCTACAAAATAATCCTCTAAGACCATCAGATTTTTCTACAAAATAATCCTCTAAGACCATCAGATTTTTCTACAAAATAATCCCCGAAGTCCATCAGATTTTTCTACAAAATAATCCCCAAAGTCCATCAGATTTTTCTACAAAATAATCCCCAAAATCCAACCGATTTCTCTGCAATTTGGTTCGCAATGGAGTTTAATTCCAATAATTTTGGAACTTTTGTTTTTCAGAGGCAGAAGTGGGGTCGCCGCGCTCGGCAACTAATTCACAAAGCGTCCAATCTCTGCATGGACCGCCACGACCATCTTGGCCTGACCCTGTCAGAGTGTCGACCAAACGCCTATTCGCAGTACTGGGATTTCACGGTGGAATTGCAGACCTACTTCGACACATCCGCCATGTCCTGAGCAACGTCTTGATGAACTGTCCCTGACAAACTTCATCCAAGTGAATTTCTGCAGAGGGGAATGCACCTCGAAACTGACCAAGGGGGGAAGATTGAGGATTGAGGGACATGACAGACAACAGATGTCGTTGCCTGCTATGGGAATGCAGATCTTGAAACATTGAGTCTTTTGAGACAATGCAAATGACATGAAGAGAAGTCCAGAGAAAATACAAAGTGTTTGTCAAATGAATAACAGGGTATGATGCAAAAGCCATTGCTACGACAAAATGGTCCATCTGCACATGCGCAGAATCATACTATGCACATTAATATCACGATACTGTTTGTGGGCGATCATTTCAGTTGTGTGAACATTTGGCATTACAACCAATAACTATACGTGTAAAATGCGCATGTGCTAATCGATAAATCTTTGTTGAGGATACTTCATCATGTCTTCACATTGTACTTTGACCAAAACGATTGTGTCTAAACTAATGCGTGTCAAAATTAAAATCGAAAAAAGACCTGAACAACATTTCCGAACAAACAAATCGTGAAATCTCATCAACGCTCCGCAATGGACGTTATGCAGAGTTAGCATGGGGTTACATCACGTGATCTTATTATCGAATCAACAGCCAAAAGAACGTGCCAAAAGAATATGCATGCAGACTGACGAAATTTGCATAAGGTCCATTGATCCTCATTTCATGTACATGTATAACTTGTAAAAAATGCCAACAATTCGGGCATCAGTTGATTGACCTTGATTCTAAAGGTAAGCAATTCCAACGTAGACTGAAAAAAAAAATCAACAGAATGGATGCAAACATCGGGTATGGGGAACATATAGTAACCATAGGGTGCGAAATTAGGTCCTATCTCTTAAACGGTAATAGCTAGAAAGAAAAAGTCAGTTATAAAGTTGTAGAGCATCGAAAAATTAGTTTAATGGCTCCATTTGCAACACTTAATTATCGATCGCCACACAAACAAATGCCTTCTGGGCTTCTTGTATGTTTGCAGCCATGCATAACATCTCTACATTGCGGGAAAGCTCGATTCCTAAAACAAACCAGGTCCTAGAGCTTTCCTGCAATGTAGAAGGGTTATGCATGGGTGCAAACATACAATTTAATTTGTAGCAATCGATAATTAAATGTTGCAAATGAAACCATTAAACTACTTGTCCGACGCCCTACAACTTTCTAATGTTCCCCAGATCCGATTTTTCATATTTGCACCCATTCTGTAGATTTTGGGGCCCCCCAACCCAATCAGTATTGTACAGCATTTTTGACAATTTCCTTATTCAAATGACATTTATCAGTTGTTATTCACAGTCTTGGTTCAAATTTCTCAATTTTGGTCTCAAACATTACACCATTATTAAATTTAAAACCTTCAATTATTTGACAACGGACACATTGCGAATGCGCTTTTTTACTTTTGTGTAAAATACATGCAAGTGTTGATAATGGAGCTTTGTTAAATAATTAAAATTAAATAATAAAAGTTTAAATAATAACGCACTAGTTTGACGATTTATGCTCAGATGACGTTGATTGTGATATTTCTCAAAGTTTGCCTAATTGTTTTTTTTACTGAGATGGTTATAGTTTATTATCAGCTACATGTATTTCGTCTAAGAACCTCAACTTGTCACGAATTTTTCATGTAAAATGAGTTGAAAAAGGGAAAACATACATGTATGTAAATAAACATGAAAATAAAATGTTGATTGATTTTATATTTATATTATCTCACGTTTATGCTTGAAAATACTCGAATGAAATGTTTCAAAGATAAAGACTTACCAAGAACCATAGACGCTTGATCTTGAAGGCAACTTGTTACGGTAAATAAACCACATTCACAATCTGAGAAGTTCACCATAGTTCAGAAGAAAACAGCTGTTTAAAATCCACATTTTGCACTACATTTATAAACCCGAACTAGAAAATTGCGTAAACCGATATTCGCAACTTTGTGAAAAACTCAACCTTCTTACCAAACAAAAACAAGAAAATTCGAACTGTTCTTTAGCACAAAACTATGAAAATCCGACAAGTAGACAAACTTCCCGCACCGACTCAACTTTCAAATTGAATTAATTTGAAAAATTTCACGATTTCTTCAAACGTACCGATTTCCGAAAACCGCGCCTTTTGATTGGTTGCTCAACGCAAACGTGTAACAACGGTAAATTTATGTTCAAAATTGTGATATTTGAATAAGATGAATATTCATCAAAGAAATAAAATTCCCAAAGGAATATATTTAAATTTTTAAGATCTGCTACAGTAATAATGTTGAACATATATTTCAGTTTTTTTTTTGGAAAAAGTGTTACGGAAGCGCTTTTGTAAAGCGCCGTGACAGAGGCGTTCTTATGTCGTCTGCTCAAATTATCATAAACCCCGCATATATGGTCAGCTGATGTCATTGCTACATTTCCTAGTAAAATAACAACCGAAAGTATAATGAATGCTGGTAAGTACTGCTATTTCAGGGTGGCCACAGGTCAGGGAAGTCATGGAAATTTGTGAGTTGTCAAGGAAATTTTCCCAAATAAAAGCAAAATGCTATCCATGCACTCAATTAAGTCTCAGTCTGCCAGCATCTCCATCCCCAATCCTATTCAGCTAGACTTGTAACAAAATCTAGTGTTTTGGCAAGCTTCTCATTCATTATGACAAAAAAATTGATATGCATTAATGAGTAAGTTTTGGTCAGGGAATTTTGGATTTTAGTCAGGGGAAAGTCAGGGAAATTGAAAATCTTGTTATAATTGCCACCTTGTAATTTCAAGAGGAGTTTATATTTTGGCGAGACTTGAAAGTTTATTACATATTTTTTTCTATCATAGAACGGAGAAAGAAATTGCTTTTGGCAGCAGTTCTCAGCCAGCACGCATGTGTTATGACATTAATTGCAAGTATGTACCCCAGCAGGCGCAGGGTTTGGGTTAGCAAGATGCTCCAAGAAAGGAAAACACACGGTAAAAATTTAGGACATTATCTGGTCCAACCTGCACATTTTGCAACAACTTGCACAATAGCAGCTCATGAAAACAGTTGTTTGCAGGTGAATATCATACGATTGTCACCGATATGATGAAATTTGATACAAAGGCTTTCGTCCAAAGCTTTCGAATGGATCCAACTACTATGGAAGAGCTGTTGAGAATTGTGGCTCCATTCCTCGAGAAGAAAAGTTTCCGAGAGCCTGTCAGTCCACGCGAAAGATTGCTAGTGACGTTAAGGTTCAAATGTTCCACAAGAAATTGTTCCGAAATGTCCATGCTGTACCAACTTTCCGAAGCTAATGAATCGGTTCATCTTTCAGATATCTCGCAACTGGAGATGATCAAAAAACAGTTGCTTGCAGTTTTAGACTTGGAAGATCCACGGTGCACAACATCATTATGGAAACATGCGAGGTGATCTTTAGTGCTGTCGGGAAGCTATACTTGAAGGTTCCCACGGAAGATGAGTGGCTTAAAATTGCGAAAGACTTCTGGAAGTTATGGCAATTTCCTAACTGTATCGGAGCGATCGATGGAAAGCTTATTCGGATCAGGCCTACTTCTCACAGTAACGACGACATCATCATGCTCATTGTTGGAAATTCTCGATACGGAATCACCTTGCTAGATGTGGAGTTGGACGATGATCGCGTCGGTGGAATCTTTTTACACTCGGCAGTTGGCAGAGGATTTGAGGGAAATCTGCACAATGTTCCATCTGCGCGGAAAATTGAAGGAAATCTCGCCTCTGAAAATCCTGCGATCGTACAATCTCGACCGACGTTACCATTTGTGTTAGTCGGGAATTTATCTTTCCCTATGAGACCCTACTTAATGAAACCATTTTCCGGTAAAGATTTAGATAAGGAGAAACTGGTGTTTAACTATAGGCTTTCACGAGTGCATGATATCGTTGAGAATATTTTAGGCATTTTGACAGTTAGATGGCGTTTTCTTTTGCAATTAGTTTATGCGAGCACCAAAACAGTTGATGTTATGGTAAAGGCTGCATGTGTGTTGCATAATTTCCTGCAGTCAAAAGAGTACGAAATGCCAATGGCACAAAGGCACTACATACCAAAGAACTTTGTGGACAGGGAGATAAATGGAAACATACAGCCCGGCGAGTGGCGTGGCGAGTTGAACAGTAATAAGAATGCATTCGATTTGTTGGGTCGTCAGTCAAAGTTTGGCAGCAACAACCATACACGGGAGAGTGCAGTCATCAGAACTGAATTTTCCAAATTTCTGTCGACCGAAGATGGAAAAATTCCCTGGCAAGATGAGAAATGTTAATCGTAAAATTATGTAATTATTTCATTATTCGCTTATGTTTTGATCATTCATTACGATGCAAAATAACCTTTGAAATAAAATATTTTATTTTAGTAAACAAGTTTTGCATATATGTTATTTAACTAGGATGGCGGTTATTTCCTGCATCTTGCGCATGCACGTGTCGTGATCGGATAATTTCAGCATTGAGGCAACAAACTTTGAAAAGTCATCAATGTGACGCCCTTGACCTTGCTGTTCAAAATCCATTTCATGTTGCTTTTCCAGTGTGGATATGAGTTTAGTTGAAGCTGCTAGGTTCTCCGCAATTTCACTCGGGATTATCAACCTGTTCAAAGAGGAACGCGTTCTTTTATAAGGCCTCTTCGCTGGCATTTCTTGAATATCTTCACCTTCTTCTTCCTCTTCTTCTTGAAGCAAATCAGCACCTGGAATGATTCAAAGCGTGCAGCAGATTTTACTTGACCTTCAACCTGCATTTACCACCCGGCTCAGAAAATTTCAAGTGCACAAAACCTGCTTCACATTGGATATACTCGTGGTCATTTTGAATGGAGCTTTGAATGTGTATTGAGTTTGCAGAGCCGGTAGAGTCATCCATAAACGCTTGTGTGACAGGCGAAAATGACTGGGATGAACCATACAGTATTTTATTGGAGGAACTGAAAGGATAAGATCCGCATAAAGCAAAGATCACTTGTACTTGAGTGTCTGTTTGTTTGTGGATTTTTAACGTGGGCCTAATTATGCTACACGGCCAAATGCAAACGCCAGGGGATATGCCAGCATCACCTACGTGGGACTTTTGTCTACGAAGGGAAACTTCCACCCCCAAGAAGGATCTTTATCGTGGAGAGAGCAAACTGGATCTACCCGGGGATTCGGTAAAAACTCTCACCCGAAAGTGCCGCGACATAGACAATTCGAGCGGCAAGCAACTATGCCAACTTACCTTCGGTGTTTGATGTGATCTTCCATGAAGCGCAGCGATTCAAAATATGGCCATTTTACAGGTGCATTGAACTCGTTTGGCGCAGCGGTTGACTGCTCTTTTAGTACTTTGTTGAATCTGTCACGCAAGTTTTTCCATTTCAGCTGTAAATCTTTTATACCTAATGTTAAAGAAAAATGCAAATTCTATTATACTGCCAAAGACCTACACAAATGAATACATATGTAAGGAATCAAAAAAAAGATGCATGGATCATTATTTGATGTAATGCATTTCGTTTTGCAATGTAACAACCCTGGAATGCTACACTTATATTTTCAATTCTCAACCAAAAAAAGTTCACACTGGTACAGCAGTACATGTACCCCTAAGAGAAATGTACGAAATATCAGATTTTAAGTTTTATAGTTCAAAAAAGCACAACATAAACTTAAAATACAACACATTTAAGTTTTAATTACGCAATATTGGGCTTTTTTCCCCTAACATCAAACACATTTTGGACAAATATTTTTGGTTCTTCAGGAAAATGAAGCAATTACATATAGCGCAATACATTCTAGAAATTCTGTCTTGGGATTGAGGACAAAGAACATCTTCTGATGGCCATCTCTGGTCTTGCTGACACTTCCTCTTGGGGAGTTATTTTTAAAGTGTGACAAATATTTTCACGGAGTTTACGAAATTAAGTTGGCGTTTCCAAACAACTTGACAAATATGGTCGACTTAAGTGTACGGCAAGGTGTTTTTTTATATATCTCCACTTGTCATCACTGCATTATTTATCTGGAGCAGTTTAAACTTTCAATGGAATCTTTTAATTAATTCTAGCAATGTTCGAGCAACCGAAGCAAACTGCAAACAAAAACCACTAACATATAGAGCCCCGAAGCGGAAGATTATTATGCATTTGTTGGGTTTTTTTTCGTACGTAATGCTGCATAGTGCAAACAAAAACAGTGTTTGTTCAAAATGTTTTCTCCGGGATTTCTAGCAAACCGCAAACATTGTGACGAAAAAATTTGTTTTCAGCGAACACTCAAGAAGCGGGGACATGCATCAAATGACACATTTTGTATCATTACATACAACAAAAAAAAGACATTCTTCTGCTACCAGGCTCCACATGTTTGCGGTTTTTTGTTTGCTGTTTGTGTCGGTGTGGCCCCACCAAAACATAGTTTAGTTTAGTGAGTAATCATCGCGCCGTGGCCTTATGATGATTTAGGCAGTTGTCACTGAGAGAGACGGAGGTGGGTTGGCATTATGATTTTTGTTGTCGCAAAACAGAGGGGGGCGTAGGGCGGTAAGGCGAGACTTGAAAGATGCAAGTGAAGGAGCCTGTGCAACTGCGCAGGGGAGGTTGTTCCAGAGTTGGATCGAGCGTGGGAAGAAGGAGAATTTGTAGAAATCATGATTTGGAGAGAACAGTCGCACTTTGAAGGGATGGTCGCGCCGGCCAGAAAAATGAGGGATTAGTTGGTTGGTTGGTTTGTGGATTTTTAACGTTGGCCCATTTCTGCACACGAGGGCTAAACACCAACGCCAGGGGATGTGTCAGCGTCACCTACCTGGGAATTTTGCCTACGAGGAGGGACTTCCACCCCCACAAGAGGGATCTTTAACGTGCAGAGATCAAACGGGATCTGCATGGGATCTCGGTTTAAACTCTCATCCGAAAGAGCCGCCACTTAGAGAATTTTGCACCTCCTCAAAATTCTCACCGACCTCGACCGGGGAGCGAACCCCGCTAGTTAGGATCGAGAGGCAAGCGCGCAACCCACACCACCATCAGCGCGGGCCGAAGACACTGGGACACGTCTTTGACATCGAGCTGAGTCCAAATATTTCGCACGTTCCTAAACTGAGCAATGGACAAGTTGTTTAACAACATTCTCTACAACGGTTCCGAATTTGTAATCAAAAATGATCACAAAACTTTTTCAATAATTTTCAATCGGAAAACAGAAAACGTTCAGAATTTTTATTTTTTTGTGGTTAAATATTCACGATTTCTGGAAAACCTTTTATAATTTTAGGAAGACGTTCACAATTTTATGACAACTAATCAGGGTTCCCCCAGAAATTTCATTTTCAACTTTCCTGACTTTTCCCCGTTTATAAAAAATTTCCCTGGCTAATGTCAACTTGACAAATTTACATACTTTCCAATATTAATACTCGGAAAATCTAGAGAATTTTGAAAATTTGTACACTTGAAAACGAGAACCATATTGCTAATCTGTACTCTGAAGACGTGGAAAATTATGCAAATTTCTACTCGGAAAACGTGGAAAATTTTCCACATTTTTACTCAAAAATTGTGGAAATTTTTTCAAATGTTTACTCAGAAAACGTGAAAAATTGTGTCAATTTGTACATGGAAAACGGGGAAAATTTTCCAAATCTGTCCTACGAAAATGTGGAATTTTTAAAAAAAAAAATTCTACTCGGAAAATGGGCCCTGAGCTAACCATGCATGTAGAAGTATTAATTTTGAATCGCCACGACTGCATTGAATTTCCCTGATATTTTCAAAATAAACCAACCATTCTTTTCTGACTTTTCCAGGTCATTTTCAAGTTCCCTGACTTTTTCCAGGTCTGGGAGTACCCTGCAAATTCACCATTAATTACATTGTTCAGTGCTTGGAGAACGTTCGCAAATTTTCGTAATTCGTCCGCAAATTATTGGAAAACTTCCACATTTTTGTTTGTTTAAAAAATGTTCGCAACTTTTGGAAAACGTTCAAAATTTTTTTTTTGAAAATCCCAATCATGAGGTTCTACATAAATTCTAGTAGAGGTCCATGAACTATTGGTCTCGCCAGACGCCATGACACTTTTCAGGTGCATTGAATATCATGGCAATTTATCGATCAGACACTGACATACAAATATACATCATGTTCTTACTAACATCTAAAAGGACAAATTTCTTACAAAGTAAGCCGAATGAGCTTAGGCTTACTTTGTAAGAAAGTTGTCCTTTTAAGTTGTACATATGTTAAGCATGCTAGCAGTAGCACGAGTCTTTGGTCGCCATCTTGGCTCCCAACAGCGCTTCAGCCAAATCGCAAAGTTGGCAGCTCTGCAGGTTCCTTCCAGAGTTGTTTCCCATGTGGCACGTTTCAAGAATGGAGATTGGGTCTGCCGGATAAATTAGACTAGCACAGCAACGAGAATAAATCTCCGTTATCTATGATTGGTCTTAACTGCGCAATTTTCTACGTGAAATACACTCCGTGCACTACGATTATCCCGCGCAGTTCTGCGATGCACCTCCGCAAATAAACACCCCTTTGCACCCCCCCCTTCATCTCATAGTTACAGTACTTCGTTCATTAAACGTCAGTTAAACCCCTACCCCTCGCTCAAGCACGCCTATTTATTCCGCTCCATAAACCTTTCATTTTCCCCGGTACCCCTTTGATGCCCCCTGGGGCAGAAAAACGGAATTATTGCGTTGAGGAGAGTGAGTATGGCACGCCACGCCCCCTCGCGAGCAAACATTTCAAGAAGACGGAACTGCAATTCCGTCTTGGAAACGGAAGATAAGGCATCTTTGGGGAATACATGCACATATGGGGCTTCCAACAGGCTTAAGTTTGCAAAAAAAAAATTGAGAATTCTCAAGTTCTGATATGAAGGGAACATCGGAAGAGCATCTCATACTCGAATCTTCCGAGGATTTCAGCTGATCAAGCAACCAGGTCCTTGATGAAAATCATATACTTTCGTAAAACAATAGCAGACAACAGCAAGAACTGTTGAATTAGCGTGGCTTTGTCAGAAGTTTGAGGCCATTCCAATATAGAGTGTCTTAAAGCCATACATGACAAGTTCAGATATGTCGTTTTCGCTTAACTTAGAGCTCATTTCGCTTGATTTAATACCGTCTTGAATCGAAAATGGCCATTGTTTCAGTTGTGTCCCTTTTGAAGCAGGTGTGCGATATTGTTTAACATATTATGGCAAGTTTTGAAAATTGCAAATAATGCAATTTATGCAATTTACAGTAAAACCTGGATAAGTGCACACATTTGAATGGTGACCACCTGTTTATGTTGACCCTTTTTAGTGCATTGTTTTTTCTAGTGTACATTTCCTTTATAAAAATTCTCTGTATAGTGACCATGACAACCTTTCTATTGTGTACAGTGGCCAGTGTGTGTTGTCATTTTGGCAATTTTTTACATTGCCAATGTACATTGTACCTTAAAAAGTGACCAGATAACAGATTAGTCACGTTACATCTTGATTTAACCCTTTGACATTATGATTTTGCACTTTTTTGGTTTTGTGGTTTATTAGCCATACAATGCAGAAATCATGGATGACCATAAACAAGGCAATATTTTTGCATTCATTTTATGACATGACTAAAAATAGGACTCGTATACAAGGAAGGTCAATTTTTTTTTCCAATTTTTACATTTCATACATACAGTACATGCACAGTAAAACCTGGAAAACTGACCCCCTTTGAATGGTGAGCACCTGTTAATGTTGACCCCCTTTTTAGTGTCTTGTTTTTTCTAGTGTATCATGACAATTAACCTGTCTATTGTGTACAGTGACCAATGTGTGTTGTTATTTTGGCAATTTTTACATTGCCAATGTACCTTAAAAAGTGACCAGATAACAGATGAGTAACGTTACATCTTGCTTTTACCCTTGGACATGATGATTCTGCACTTTTTTTAGTTTTGTGGTTTTTTACTATTACTGTCTACATGTATAAGTGCAGTGTATATGTTCATTATTTTAATTTAATTCAGGCATTCTTTGTATAGTGACCAACATAGCATTATTTTTTTGGCGGTCACTCTTAACAGGTTTTACTGTAATCAGGTAAGTATATCCCGTATCAATTTTTCCACCCGGGGAACATCATCTTAACATTCAAACATAAACCCAAACATGTACATGTACGTCATATACACATAAAATTGTTATTCATTTCAAAGTGAACATTTGGACATACCGGTACACATGTACATGTCCAATTATTGATATGACAATTTTCCAGCCAGGATGCATTTACACGTTAGCGACATCCGAAGCGTTTGTGTTTGCGAAAACTTTTTCAAAATCCTTCAACTCGCGAGTTTGCCTCGTGGCTTTCGCTTACCTGTTCATTAATGCGCATTCTGGGAGCGCAAATTCGCAGTTTGGCAGTCGAGGCGTCGCTCAAGTACGCGAGCAGCATTCATTAATGACGTTTCTCACGCATACAAGGTTTCAATTTCCTTTAAATTTTCAATTTCGCGAGCGCCCCAAGCGACCGAACGACTAGCAACGAGTCGAGATCTTAATCGCCTCATTTCAAATGGAAAGCAATATTGCGCATCTCGCAGCAATTCTCAAAAGATTCTGCGAGACGAAAAAGGAATAAGACTTGGAAAACTAAACAAGAGGCCACCGCAAAACAAAAATGATTGAAACCCATCTCGCGGGGAAGCGCCGTAGCTGCGAAGGATCCTAACGGCGCTGCAGCTTACCGCAGTACTCGCCCCTTTTCGACTCATTTAGTTCGGGACAAGCAATAAAGTAGATTTTCCCGAGACTGCATAGTGCTTACTGCGAAGGAAGACAACCGGATGCTGAACGAAAAAAGTGCCGAATGTGGCATCATGGGTCACATCAAAACCTTTCTCGTGTATTTTACATTTTTCACAGGTGTTGCGAAACACCCGTTGTATTTCACAATGTCCACCACGAAGTGTGTGTGAAACACCATGCAGAAAATATATTGCCTGCGTGAAACACCATGCAGACAATATATTGCCCATTTGAAACACCATGGCAGGCAATATGTTGCCTGTGTGAAACACCACTTTTATTAACTCACTGTATCGTGTTTCACCCAGCCAACATACCGTATGGTGTTTCACACAGGCAATATATGGTATTGCACTTAGGCAATATATGGTATTGCACTTAAGCTGGTCATACACGAGGCAAATTATTTCTGAAAACATGGCACGTTCAAAAAGTTCTGTCTTTTAGAATGTGAATTCTAATGTGAAAAACTAAAAAATTTGTTCAGAAATATGCGCTTGACTTTTTGGACACAACTTAAATTGGCAAGTTTCCAGAAATAATTTGCTTCGTGTATGACCAGCTTTAGGCAATATATGGTATTGCACTTAAGCAACACATGTACTAGTATATGGTATTACACGAAGGCAATATACAGGGTGTTTCAAAAGTAATGATCAATAATTTTAGAGGTTGGAGAGGGTACTAAACTGAACATGTTGAGTATAGGAACCTAGGGGTGCCAACGTCATTTAAAAAAGTTATGAATGTTTTAATATTGGAAATTTTTAACATGGGAGTAAACGGAGGTGCCCCTTGCGTAT
>JAQGBX010000497.1:0-35264 GCA_034698745.1 Megaphyllum sjaelandicum | reverse complement strand
TGTGATGTGGCGGGCAGCTTGGCGCTGCGGTCGTTCGATTAAGTCTTGGAGAGTTTTTGTGTGGGGGTTCCACACAGACGTCTTTTGGTATGCTGTGAATGCAAACGACGTTTATTTAAATGATATCAACACATTATTTTTGCCACATATGCTTTCCAAGAAGACTTAATCGTTCATGGTTGGTATTAATAATTGAGTTAGGCTTAATAAATTACAGCATCTTCTAGTTGCGGCTTCGCGTCGTACTCTGTACAGGCGTTATAGATCGATGTACAGTATATTGTATACTCGGACGAATAAATATGACAACTACAAGAATCGACCATAAAGTGAAGGGGTTACCTAGCTGTATCTAGGAGAGAAATAATTATCTAAACAGTGCGCACATTTAGTGCTCCAAACAAATTAATTAAATGCTCTTATACACTGTAAATCCCAACCCTCACATGTCCATGATTTCTTGTCCAGCGCAATTTCTTTCAAAATCAGAGTCGAATTTGGGCAAATTAAATGCCAATTAAAACGTGCTATTTTTTCTGTTGGGGACTTTTTCATCCACCATATAATCAGTTTCCTCCCCCCCCCATTTTTTTTGTTGATTTGTTATTTGGATTATTGAAATATTGATTGCTAAATTTAAAATATTTTTTGTTATACGGTTTATTGACAGATGGCGGATGAGAAAAATGTTCTATCTCAGTCCACAATCTCATCACAGTCATCAGCTTCCAGTTATTATGACGATCATGTTAAACGTGTCAGTAATAACAATGGAACAACCATTGCAGAAGTACTGCTTGTAGTGATAGAGCCGCAGCTTGTATTCTTTTTGCAAGTACTGTTGGCTTCATGGCCTTCACTTGGAAATATGAACCTTTGGTTCAGGTTTGGACTAGAATTTTTTCTAGTAATAATACCACAATTGGCTATATGTACAGTACTTAGTGATTATTCGACTCGTATAGGTATGTTGAATCACTAAAATCTTTCTTGGCCTAAATTCTTCCTAATTTTTAAAACTTTTCTTTGATTTGTGCGAGATAACTAAGAATGTGGTTTCCATTTTAGGAATTGCTTCATTGACCATTTGTGCACTTATCACACTCATCACTTTGAACAAGTCTTCTAAGCTGATGAATGCCTCCATTGAGAAAATTCAGTTTGAGCTACAAAACTGCCAAAGTTTTGTAACCACATACCGAGCTGGTGTCTTGTTAATAACCGTCATTTGTATATTAGCGGTGGACTTTACAATATTCCCACTGCGTTTTGCTAAAGCCGAAACGTATGGCTATGGTCTCATGGATATTGGGGTTGGCCTGTTCATTATTTCAAATGCGATCGTATCTCGAGAAGCAAGAGGTATACCTTCTGCGGTAATGTAAGTTTTTATTTGGTCACAATCTAAATATACTTTTTCATACTTATAAATGTTACACACGAGCTCGCAAATAAAAACAAAATTTTCAAAGGCTTCAATACGTTTGCAAATTTTAATTCCTCAAATTTCCTTCATTGGCTAGCAGTGCATCGAGGTAGTTTAGTGGTAAAAGTTTTATTAGTTAAATATTACATTCAAATTGCTAACTTTAAATTAACACTTAAATCTCATTAATGACCAAGCCTAAAACTAAAAAAATATTCTATCATGTTATTCCTTAGGCAACGCATTCGTTTTGCATTTTCATCTTCTTCAATTATTCTTCTCTTGGGGTTTGGCAGGCTTATCGTAGTGAAAACGATAGGCTATCATGAGCATGTTACTGAATACGGCATTCATTGGAATTTTTTTTTTACTTTGGCTGTCACCAAGGTAAAAAATTGTATTTAATTTTTAAATGTTACACAAATTGTGTTCTATACATGTTATTTTTCATTCAAGATTGCTGCTACTTTAATATGCATTTTACTGGATCCCAAACACTGCATATGGTTGGGAACTTTCTTGATATTTACATATCAGCATTTATTAACTACACATGGCTTTAGCCAATACATCCTGGACGATGATACTGGATTATGGAAAAGTGGTATTGACTACTATATACATGTAAACAGAAGCGGGATATTTTCATGTATTGGCTATGTGGGCATCTATTTGATTGCTGTGAGTTTAGGCCACTATCTACTTGCTGTGAAAAGGTGTGTGGCATATTTTAATTGCAAATTTTGGTTTATTTGAAATTCATAACCCACTTAATTAGAAACTGCATTCCAGATCAACACTCCGTCAGTGGATACTTGTTGTTGTTCAGCTATATTCCATTTCAGCTATTCTGATAATAATTCTTTCTATTATCGAACACCGTGTGGAAGCAGTATCTAGAAGATTAGCCAACATGGCATATGCCTTATGGGTGGTAAAGCACTGCTTCACTTAATACTAATTATAATTGTATGCATTGCATTTATAAAATTTGTTTTGCATAAATAGATAAGTTTTACAACCACTGTGATGGCGACTTCACTAGTTGGCGACGTAGTAGCAGCAATCATGAGGCAATTAACCCCAGCCTTAATTTTACAGCGAAAATCCTTAAAATCATCAAGAATAGGTTAATGATTTTGCTTTTTGTATACTATCCTATTTTACATTTCCATGGACGCCGTTTAAAATTTATTACATTATTTCCAGACCACATTTCAAAGAAATCCTCAACAAACAATGTTCTTGGGACCAGTGGCTCGCTACTTCTTGCTACGATCAATCGCAGTGGGTTAATATACTTTATCGTTGCAAACTTGGCAACAGGTATTGTTAATTTCTCTATTCAAACCATTTATGCCTCTGAAATTCAGTCATCATTTGTTTTAGCCATGTATACATTTTCCACCTGCCTTCTCAGCTTTTATATGGAAATAAATAATGTTAAATGAACGTTTTTTTCAAAATATGTCTATAATTTTATAACCGTCAAGATTAAGCGGTTACCTGACGGATTACACCCCCCTACCACATGGTATTCACTTACTGATAGTAGGGTACTGAGTTGAATTGAAAAAATTGAAAAACCTACAAATGTATAATTTAATAATTATCGGGGCAAAAATAGTGTTATTCAAAACTTGCATTATTATGTGGCAATTCTGGCAAGCTTGTTGACAAATTTATCAAAATCAAATCTCCAAACAAATTTTGCATTTAGCGCTTCTTGTGCAAGTTTCCATAGTAATACAACCCTGAAGTTAGGCAAACACTCAAACGTGTTAAAATTATTTAACATTTACACTAGATGGCAGCACCTCCCTTATTTTGGTACTGTGATTTTTGGTGCCATAACGCTATTCTAGGCGCTCTATGTTATAACATACTGGTTGTATAGTGTGGGCAGAGTATACTCTGGTGTGGGTGTTGCGTATGCAGTTTGACAAGTTTTCATGGTGTTTTAGTCCGTGCATTGCTAAAAAAGTGGATGTATAAGGTACATGAACATAAACTAGCAAAAGAAAATGTCGAGACCATCTAGAAAGGTAGGTAAAATTAAGTTGCATCGGTATATACGTTTAAAAGCGCGCGAACACTTATTTTGCTTTATTAGATAGTCACAGATCGATGTAATGCTAGTTCATGTTTTGTTATACCTTGTTAAATTTGCACAGATAACCCCATTTTCAAGTATTTTAAATTACCTGCTGCAGTGTACAAGTGGTACATATTTAATTGATGCATCGATCAGCGCGTTCAGTCATGCAACGTGCATTATACAGTACGTAATGTATATGAGAAAAAAAATTATTTTTTAAGCGTTTCAAGAAAAGCCATGGCCCAGATTTTGTGGAGAACTTTGACTCTGCAATTTTTGAAGACCTACATGAAGATCAGTCCAACAATCGATGCGATTACTGCTTATCGTTTACTTGCAACCGAAATGGGAAACCCGAAGAATTGCTTATTTGTAAAGATTGCAATGCCAAAGGTATGCGCCAGTTTCACAAAGACTTTGATTAGTGTGCAAACTAATGGCATTGAGTACTGTGATAACTATATATAAGCATGCATGTACTATACTCAGGTTTAATTGCTTATTTTTGAGGAGTATAAAATGAATTTTGCAATGTTTCGTCAGTGGTAAATGCCATGGTTTTAAAATACTGCGTGACTTTTATCCACTTTATTTTGTTATTAATACGTACGCGCGTTTTTATACTAACTAAATCGACATGCACATACATGTGGTTGCTATTAACTAAATTTAATTGTTCAGCGCAGTCCAATTTTTTGTACAATTTCAAATATTTTGGAAAGGTTTTGATTCAGATAATTTTTTTTGTTGTTATGCGAATTTTTTACACTGTTATTGAATGGCATTTGTGAGATGGGGTTAAGATATTCAAAATTGATAAACGTGCAAAACAGTAAAAATAAAAAACTTGGACGTTCTTTATGGATTTCCCCTATGTGGGCGGGCCTACATTCCTGGATCAATAGATGATCTGGAACCATCAGCTGTTTGTACCCGGAGATCACCATCTTTTCTTGCCATTTCCAAATTACACTTATCTGATATTTGTCCTACTCATCAAGGACTTTTACTTTTCTAATAATATTTTAACATAAATTTGCTTTTATGCCAGAAAGATATGACATTTCATGCTGCAACGGGATTTTTATAATACCTTTTTGCATAATTTTCACATGACATATACATGCATCGTTTCGTTTGTGAGCAGTAATTTAATGCACATCAAGTATAAGCAGTACATGTTCATGCAGTTTGAATAAATGTAAGTATATACAAATAAATGGCGCCTGAATGTAAGCAGTTAGGCAAAAAATAATTTAAAACCATTATACATGGTTTAAATTGCCACTGCCAGGTTTCAGCCAACCTGACAATGGTTGGTAACGTTCAAATTACATTTCCTGATTTAAGTTGGGCAAAGGCAAAGTTTTATTTGCAACAAAATAAACTAGAATTAACAGTAAATTTCGATTTAATTATATCCAAGAGCAAGTAAAATGTTTTGTGTAGAGTGCAAAATTTTCTTTAGATCTCTTGATTAATCTTTCAGCACACCCAACGTGCATGGATTACTCACCCGAGTTGGCCAAACGATCACGGATGTCTCCATGGCAATGCATTGACTGTAAAACGTGTTGTATCTGTGAAGAAGCAGAAGATGGGGTAAGCATTTGTGAAGAAAACTTCGTTTGTGCAAAAATTCGTTAATACATGAAAACTGAATGAGCATAAGTCTCAACATGTGAAGAATTACATAGTATTGTTGTGCCTACAAAAATGCTGTTTTGTTGGTGAATTTATAGGACTGCATGCTATTCTGCGACTCATGTGATAAGGGCTATCATGAAAATTGTCACAAACCGAAAATATCAGAGAAACCCCAAGGGAAATGGGTCTGCCAAAAATGTAGAGATGACACGGAAAAACCGCCTGAGGCAAAAACAATTTTGGCGGATGGGATTTATGGCATAAACATAACCAACGTAATGTCATTACACAAAAAGGAGAGCGAGCATCAAGATGCAGCAATGGCTGCTAGTGAAGTGGGAATGAGCAAGTGCACTGTTGGTATGAATTCGATAAATATCTACCTTCAAAACTTAAATATATGTGTACAACCCTTAAAATAATAGAACTTTGCAGATGGTGCTAGTGGGCTTCCCACTCCTTGCGACTCCCCTGTGCCTGAAACTCATGGAAATAAGCAGTCTTCAGGAACGACATCAATACATGTTAATAAAAAGTGAGTTATACCAGAATAATTAAAACTTTTGGAGTTTGTCATAAATTAATTTCAAATTGTTATTTTATCTACAGTTTCTTCAACAACAAGGAAAATATTTCAATGGCAAATGTTCCAGATGCCACAGAGTGGTCAATAGCAGACGTGGAGAAGTATTTTTGCTCTGTTGGATTTTCAGATCAAGCCAAAGCTTTTGGTGAACAGGTAAAGCAGCGTAACATTTGAACCTTCTCTGATTAGATATAGGTAATCCTCACTTTCTAACAAATACTGGCTTCCACTTAAAGATACAAAACTAGCTTATATGGCACTATCTGCACCATATTTGCCATTTCTAAAAATTGATATTGATGCAAAATTTTACATATCACATCTCTGCTTCAGAAGTTACAACTCAACATGTTTCATTTAGAGCTAAAGCAAATGTTATTGCATGGATAAGTTTTGAATGTACTTTCTTGTTATTGTTTTGGCGTGCATCAAATATTTAACGAATTACAATGGGGGGAAATTAGGATACTGATATCCTCGATACCTTGGGATTTATTATATGCCAGTTGGAAAATGGGCACTGCCTCTGTTTTAAAGTTCCACTTTAAAGATCATTAATCGTAAAATGACTAAAATTTGATAGGAAATCGATGGGAAATCACTCTTGCTGATGAAACGGAGTGACGTGTTAACGGGACTGGCATTAAAATTGGGACCTGCTCTCAAAATTTATAATTATGTGAAACAATTACAACTGAAACATGTGGACGAGTCTGATGATTTTTAAATTACTATTTTCTACAGTAATTTTTGTAGTTGTTTACCTACATATTTTAAAGTTGTATTTAATAATTTTTTACAATCCCTAGACATGCTAATCTTTGACATCCATCATGTTTATGTGAATACTTATGGTAATGTATTTATTTGTCATTGTGGAGTTTTATGAAGTGAATTTATACATGTCCATGTGCATTTTTAAAAGTACAGTAATTGTTGATTTTTTGTCAGTGCAGCTATTAAACGTTGTTAATGGAAACTAGTGCAGACTTTGGTAGTTCTTGCATGACCATTCTTGATACAGTGGTATGTTCAAGAATTGACATCATGCAATCTATTACCAACAGAGAGCCTACCCCTTCCTCCCCAAAAAAATTGACCTTACATTCACTGTAGAGAGCTTTCTCCAAAGTTGACATAAATAACACTGTCATCAGTAATCCTTAAAATAAAGCATACAAGTATTATAAAAGGATTACAATTTCATATTAATGGAAAGCAAACACTTGTATTTATATCTTACCTAGCAATTCCTTTTATCATCATTTCCCTCAATAAGCTGAAGATGCAGTTAAGGATTTAGATAACAGATAAAAGCGGAAAGCATTGCTTGAAACTAATATGACAAAATAATAGACGATAAATAAAATCACCTCTATCTATAATAGTTAAATCACAATTAAAAATTCACTTTAATTTGTACCGATACATAAAATTCAACCAATGTTTTTATCTGAAAAGAAAAAAGCAGTTTTAATGTTGCGCTGCTTTTTTATTTCCTATACAAGCTGGAAGAATGAATCGCACATTGCAAGAAGGACATTGTTCCAGCTGAATCCTTAAGTAATTTTCATATTTAATTTCTCTCTCCGCACTTTATATATATATAAAATTATTTACACATCTAACAGGAGGGGGATTTCCTGTAATGAAAACAGGCAATGGAAAAAAGTGTGATTCACACCACCATTAGGCAAACAAATTCCCTGTTGCGTTTCTTAATGTTGAGTAGCACAGCCGAGGAAACGGGGACCCAGGCCAACATTTACATGCAAAATGATGAAAAATAAGATGAACACACACCTACAGCTGTACGTGGATGAGATCAGATTTGGATGATTTATGGAAAACGCAACTAAAAAACGCCATCCATGATCGTTGAATACTTAGATAAATTAGGCAAGTGCAAATCAGTCCAATCATTAAAACTGATTGTCTATTTTACACGTTGATGGTAAATTAGTCAAAGTAATTTTATATTTTGCGTCAAAGTTGTGCCAAGGATCTCAGAGCAAGGATTTTAAAAGCACCACAAATTAAAAAATAATTTTAACAGACCGGTGAATTTGTTGAGTTTAAATCGATTGAACGCACCAAAACATAACAGTACAGACTAATGCGGCGTTTCACGTTGCATTTACATTTAAGGTATTGCAGTTTGTTTCCATTGTTGTGCTGAATTTTCTGATCTATTCATGGTACAAAAACCCAGAACCTCCCAATAAATATTGCTTCAAAATGCAGGTCACAAAGGCTCTCCATGGATTCCATATTCCGAATCTCGAGCTGTGCTGCATCACGATTTCGTTCACTTTGCAAAACCAACAGGAAATGTACTCAGTTTCGTACCCCAGATTTAAGTAATGACGCAGCAGCTCCCACATTCATAAATAAACTTATAACAGTTCAAGAAGGCATGCACACTAGTACAGCTTGAAATGGTAATAAGCAACCTAGTCTGCTATGACAGACTTACACAGTGACCATCAATGCAGCTGCCCTGGAATTCACAGCCAACAAATATATATATATATATATATATGGGTGTGCAACAAGACAATGGCACTCACCGGTAGCGAGCAATATTGACAGAATGATGAGGCATAGGGACCGTATCGTGGCGAAAAAATACCATGGCAAAATGCTAAGGTAAAGCAATGAAGGGTTACAGGAAATTAAAAAATGACAAAACTATTGAACCACATTTAAAAAGTTTACGAAAGAGTCGCTCAAGCGTGTTGACTTTTCAACTTTAGATTAACCATTACTGGATGGACCAGTTTCTCTAATTGATAAAAATTTGTTCAAAGGATTTTTGCGCCTAAATGAAGAAACGTTGAACATACTCTTTTGCAAACATAAGTTAATCTCTGATATTTCCTTATTTAGCATCTATTGTCGGGACAAATCCTCATTTTAATCATATAACGAGTTCATTGGTGCATGGCATAAACAATTTAGCCTTAAGGCCTTTGGCTTCACAGATGGAATCATATAAGGTAACCTGTTGACGTGCACAGTCGGAAGGGAATTATTTTGTGAAACAATGATTCAAGAAAAATAAACAGAAAAGAATTGAGTTTTCAGAAAAATTCTTGCACAAAATCTCTATTGGTTTGCAACAAGATTTTAAAATAACCCACATCTTGCAGACAATTCAACAATAAATTACTTCAAATGTGCTCTGTTTGAAAATTAAATAATATACTGTAATTAGACTGCATCTTTATTTCCAGTAAATGTAACACTAAATTTTTTAACTAAAAGATGTAATGGGAGACGAGCTAAGAATTCTTAAAAACAAAGCATATGGGTATATTATAAGCATAAAGCCCTGAACATTCCCTTTTCAATGTAAATAACAGTAATAGTAGGCCTAAAGTTTTGAGGCGACCAAATTTTCACCAATAGTTTCAAATTAACTTTAAAGATTATGTCTATGACCAATTCATTGAGCACAAAAGTGGATAACTTGCGAGCAATTGTGGCCATGATTGAGTGTTACATCAAGCAGAATCAAAGGAAAAAATAAATACCATTGCAAGCAGGAAAAATAGATAGGAAACGTCAATGACCTTAAGATTTTGGATATGCCATGGATTCCAATACCATTTCAGAAAGTTTATGAAATCCCTGCCCTTCTAGCCCATTTCTTGAGTGGAAGTTTTCAAAGAATTAAAGAATAGGGGGGAATTTCTTGAGCAAGTTTTTTTTTTTAAATCACAGATATGCTGCCATTTGAATACAAAGTTGTAGTTTCGGTTAAATAAAAATAAAGATTGTCATAAGATTGTTAACTGTGATTTTTAGAAGATATTTCTTAACGATAAAAAGAGATGATTTTGGAAGTTTTGTCAATCATACCATTTGTAATGCTTGTAAAATACATGGTATGATAATCAAAAGCCAATTTTTCCACTAGACGTCACTATGCTTCCATACATTTTTCAAGTTTCTAAATAACAATAGTGGATCTTGCAGCACTAAAATTTCCAAGGAGATGTAAATTTGTAATTGCTAAATCATATACCCATATGACAAGAAATTTGGAACATCTCCTGATGTAAATATTACCAGCTAGGCGAATATAGGCTTAATGTTCTGTATGTAGTATCATGTCATCCACTTTCCCAATAATGCTTAAATTGGTTGCATTTTAAATACATAAAATTGAATCATGAGAAGATTCAAACGGTCGCATGTGACATGGAGTGGAAAGTTTTAATTTTTAAAAGACCCAAAAAATACTGTAATTACAGGATATTCGCTACAGGCATACCCCGCTTTACGTAGTTTCACATTTACGTACTTTCACACAGCCACCCTATTAACCTATTTGCATACGTTAGCTTCGCAATTATGGACATGTTTATGGCATCAAAGTTAAACTTTGACCAAATTGTTTCAACCCATTGTTAATTTGTTCATCTAGTACTTTGTATTTTGTACATGTGAGTTGTATGCAAGTTGAATGTTCGTTAGGCTAAGGGTATACCTGTTCAAAAAATGTATCTTCAGTGTAAAACTATAGTGATTCATTTTAAGCATATTTTCGTTTTACTACTCGCTCTGGTCACATTGCATACATAAATGCAGGGTATTTTTATTGAATTTGTAGGATCTTAAGTTGTGCACATTTGAGAAAAATAAATTTTGTCATTCTGCATTTTACCTTAAAGTAAGGTAACATACTGTCTATAACGCACATTAGATCAAAGGACCAAAACACCACTAAAACATAGTTCAATGTTAATTGTGTCTTTTTTTTCTTTCTCGAATTCTAAAGTGTTGGGAGTTTTCTTGCACATCTGATAAATTTCAGAAGAATCCACACTTATGGAAAAAAAATACCTGCCATGAATAAAACTGAAAAAACACCCTGTTAAATAAGTATTACTAATAAATGACTTTTTAGTATAATTTAGAAAACTTGATGCTAATTTCCCTCTAAGATTTACGCATTCTGTCAATTTCATTGGTTTTTTAAATAAATAAATATAGAAAAATAATGAAATATGGATGACCAAATATATATTACTTATCAAACGTTTTTTTAGTTTGTATAATTACAAAAGCTTTGCACCACCTTAAATATTCATAAATGTCCCTTCAAAACAGGGAAATTTCTTTTTATCTTCCCTTCAAATTATTGGCGAATTTGATTGGGCCAAAAAATCTGCACTAGTGTAAGCTACAAGGTGAGGAATAAGTCCGTAAAGTCTTTTTGCGCCTGCTGCCTGCAACACTGCCGATTACGCAGACTTATGCCTCACCTTGTAGCCTGCACTAGTGCAGGTTTTTTGACCCAATCAAATTAGCCATATATCATTGTGCATTGCTTGTGTGAATCCATTGCTCAGAGAGAAACAGCTAGTTCTGGAAAATAATGCCCTATTTTAGTAATGCATGTGTCTTGTTATTTTTTCGCCAACTCATGGAAATATTCAAATATGGCACTGGCAACATGTACCAAAGAAGCAATGATTTTGTCTGAACATTATTTTAAGTGGATGCACAAGTCAACTATGGAAAGATCGTAAGAAATACCTCAGAAAAATCATAATCTGACAACCAAGAAAACGCCTGAATGGCAGTTCATGCAACATCAGTACACATATTGTACTAAATATGGATGTAGTGGAGCAGCTGCAACAGTCGGAGTTGGTGAAATGAGAAGACTTGAAAACAAATCAATGAACCAACTATTTTACTCACTCACAGCAGAATACTCTTAACTGCTTCATCAAGAGCAACATCAATTTCACTGGGGCCATCACTGCGAAAGCTGTCCATTTCTGCAGCGACACTGGGAGCCTCGTAATCCATTGTATCCATTTCTTCCTCCTCTTCTTCTTCCTCCTCCTCTTCCTCCTCTTCTTCATCCTCCTCTTCTTCATTTGGTTCATTCACTTCTTTGTGTTTTTCAATATTGAACGTATAATGGGAGTTTCTCTCACTGTGTGCGCTGTTGCTGTTCCTCTCCTCCTCTTCTTCAATTGCATTATTATTATTTGAAGCATTCATTTGAACAACTTTTAAGTCGTCCTGAATCGCACTAGTCATCAAAAATGCATCACACGAATCATCTATCCTTTGTAAATTAAGAATACTGTTAATGGCACTCTGCACTTGGGCATTGAGGTCATCATCTTGTGATGATTTATCAAATGAGCCGTTAGGAACGTCACAAATACTCGGTGAAGACTTGAAGCTAGTATCAAAGAGACCAGCCATTTCACAGGAATTGCTCTCCTCAAAGTTCTTCACATGGTTAGTCCTAGGAAGGCGCCTTGAAAGGCTGTCCTCATCTTCCGTAATCGCATTATTGTAGTGCTCTTCAAGCTCGTCCATATCACCGAGGCCCAAATCACTTGCATCTTCTGGAGAATTGTGCTGACGCCGTATCAGGAGATTTTCGACTGGCTCTGATTCTGTGGCAGAAGACAAACACGGGCTGGCAGGTTCCGTACTGGCTCCTACTTGAGCACTTAGTGCTTCATCCCAATCAGAATCAGCCTCCATCTCCAATGGATGATTTTCCTCCAAAAGATGACGAGCACCATATGGCTGCTGGTGAGCGTGGTTTAAAAGCATCTGAGGTTGAAGCACAATAGCAGGGTGAGACTGGGATGATTGGAAATTAAGAGAATTCAATGCGGAAGATTCATTATCATTTTTGGGAACCTTGGGGACAGGCGGTTCAAAATCAGCAAGGGCGACCGCATTATCATCAGGGGACTCGTATCCTAATCGCCGTGTCTCACGAGAGTCTTCTTTATCCCCTTGATACATGTCCAATTCTTCCTGAATTGCAGCCCACTCATCATAAACCACTGACCTTTCCTGCTTTACAGGCACTAAAACGTCATCTTCCCTCCTATTATATTCAGCTGACACACTAGAATTATTATCACTAACATCTTCATACTCTGGGATTGTTGTGTTTTCCATCTCTGAATCTGGTTCAATTTTCACGAAGTTTTCATCAAAATTTGACGTGTTGGCAAAATTACTTGCACCTTCTGGCATATTTAGCTCCTTCTCCAAAGTGTCTGCCTCAGATAGCTCGGTCACCACTTCTTCCTTTATTTTTAACCAGTGATCAGGAGGAGGTGGAAGATCAAGATCTAATAAAAAAAAATTCAACAATAAATCTTGCAAGCTTTATTTTACTCTTAACATATCGGACAAAACATAATGAACATTATGCAGATTTCGTCAACACGCCTATATCATGTGCCATTCAATTGGGAAAAATTAAATTACCCGGAGGCAGTGCAGAGGAACATTCCTTTAGTTGTTTCTTCGATAAAAAGATAATGTTATGATACCCTCATACATAATTATGAATAAAGTCCATCAACATGCATGTCTAATAGGACTAAGGATATTGAATACTTTTAAAAGACTTGGGTTGAATCAATCCGTCAACACTACCACACAAAAAATAAGATTGGAATCTTATGTTCAATTATCACCAATCCTACCTTTTCCCTCTTTAACGGCTTGTTTGTCGTTTTCAAGGCTGACAGTTTCTTCTTGCATAAACATCCGATCTAGCATGACTTGTTCAGCTGTTGTATTGCCCTTCTAAGATTTCAAGTAGTATAATCCCCGTAACACCATTAATTATCACAAACATTCATTTGAACATAAAAAGTGGAAATGTGCAATAATTAAAATACTCACCATACTTTCCCTTAATAAAAGATATCTATATTTGGTAAACATATTTTTTGCTTTATCTAGTAGTTGTCCTGAGACTGTTTCGAATAGATTGTCAGCTAAAAAAGGCCATAATTTAACGTTAACATACACTCTGCATAACATACATGGCATACATTAAAAAAATATTGCCTCTACCTCTGTCTAAATCTTTAATCGTAGGTGATCTGTTATTATACACGTGATATTTCATCAAACGTTTACAGGCATCTTCCGTAGAAACGAATGGCGTTTTGCAGTCCGGATGTAAAACTCCATTTTGGTCAGTGGCAAGTTGTTGTTGAATTCTGACAAGTAGATAATTGATTTATAATATTTTTACGCACATATAATAAGCATTTTACAATTAAAATGCTGCAGGTCGGCCTACCGAGATGTTCGAGAAACTGGCATAGTAGCAGGCCGCTTCATACCTCTTGTAATCTAAAAATGAATAAGTTACAAATTGTTAAAATTAATCTTAATCAAAGTAGAATGAAGCAACCTCAAGAAATTACCTGGTCTGAAAATATTGCTGGACATATAGGCTTTAAATTGGTCACTCCCGGTGTCATAGTCTGTAATAGAACACTTTGTAATAAAGTCAAATTGCTCAAACAGTCACATTCAGGCAAACGATCGCATTATGGATATAAATACCTGAATCTGTAAAATCCCTCCAGTAAAATTCAATGTTTGGACATTAGGGGTAACAGCAATAGACTGATCCTGAGAAGTATGCGTTATGATATTTGTGGTTTGTTGTTGCTGTTGCAATTGTTGCTGCTGATGTAACTTCAAAAAAAGTTGTTGCTTTGCTTGATTTTGCAATAATATTTCCTGCTGCTGCTCTGGAGTGAGCGCCTTGGCATGTTGCTGAATAGGCCTTTGTTGTTGTGCAGTCAATGCAATAATCTGGTTTCCCAACTAAAAATATAAACTCATATTTACACTGAGAACTTCAACTTAAGTATCAAAACATCTAACTGTGAGATCTATTTGTTTATCTCCTTTTTACACTTTCAACAGGATAACAATTTACATAGAAACAAACCTGAATGCTATTTCTGAGAATTATAAAGCATTAACACAAAATGGCTGCACAAGTTGTCTAATGCTAAACTAAATATTGTATAACTAAATATTAACATACTATTTATTGTTCTTTTTAAATAACTGAACATGGGTTGAGGTCAACCATCCCACACATAGCAAAACAAAATTGCTACCTTCAAATGTGTTGTAGATGCTGAAGTTGTGATCAAAGGAGAAGCAGTTGATGTCAGAATTGCTTGTGTTGATGACAATGTAGTGGTCACTTGAAATGAAGCCTTTAAAAATGTTGAAATAGCCTAATTAATAAACATCATTGGAACAGACAAAAAAAAATACACATAAAATATAATATATACGATTCCTTACTAAATAATTGTTCATATATAAGAATTATCAATATTCCTCATAATCAATTTATGAAATAATACAACTAATTAAACAAAACAAAAGCATGATTACCATACACCAATAAATTGAACAACTAATTGTTATCTTGCCAATATGCTAAAGAAGGAGCAATTGTAGGTATTAACTCAATATATACTTGCCATTGGTGGTGCCCCTTGAATTAATGTTGAGGAAAGAGCTGAATTGTTATTTGTTATATTGATTGGAGATTTTCCTTGAGATGAGACTTTATGTGATAATACTTGGCTATTTTTTGGAGAAGTAGACTGGGCACTGATAATGGGCTTCTGTTGCAAATATCTAGGTTGTGGCACTTGCTGCAACTGCGGTTGATGTTGCTGATTCTACCATTTTAAGCATATTATTCATTGAATAAGTTAACAATTGACAAATAACTTTCTGGATTATTCAAAAATCTAACCATTTGTACATGTTGATTCATCGGTTGTTGCTGTACTGATATAAGTTTTCCTTGGGACAGGATTTTCTGCTGCTCCATTTGTAGCTGCTGTACCTGTTTGCGTTGATGTGCTGACAAAGGCTTCTGATTCGATAAGGCTTGCAACTGCGCTTGTACTTTCTGTAAAGCCTGCAAATGTAAGAGAAATAAATTTGAATTATAATGTAGAAATTACTGTATATGCTAATTATACATTCAGCATCCATTTCAGCATTCTGAAATTTACAGAAAAATGTTTTTTTTTAAAAAAAAAATATTTAAAATTCTTTTCAGGATTTCTGGAATTTAAATTAGTAGACCATCTTCATATGATCATAATGCCAAAAAAAAAACATATAATAAAAAGAATAACAAAACAAATGGTTTTGAAAGCATAAAAGAAATAGCTTTTAAGCATGCCTTACTGATACTTACTTCTTGTGCTTGATGAGTTAGTTGGATTGTCTGAACTTTTTGTCCAGGTTGAAGATTGGCGAAAGGATGATATCCTGTTAAAATTACTCTTGGAGCACTGTTTTTGAGTAGGGTAGGATTTGAAGTAGCAGTCGTTGAAATTGAGTTTGTGAATGTTGGCACAGCAGTGAAAGCAAAAGACACTGGTACAATGTGATTGGCATCCGTTGCCATCATTGTTGTTGCTTGTGAAACTGATGAAGAGACAGATGTAAGGTTGACAGAGGATGAAGAAACTGGAATCGATGTCAAAGGCCCCATGTTAGGATTTAAGGTTTGTAAGCTCTGAATGAGAAGGGGACTCTGGTGGATGTATTTATTTCCGTTTGGTACAAAAGTCGCTCCTAGTGAGGAACCGGCATTTTGTTTATAACTGTTAGAGATGCATTCTGAGGATGTCCTCCCATCATGTGCCAAGGTCTGTGCCAACATTGGGTTACTTTGGCTCAACATGGAGCTTAAAATGGTATTGGCAGTTGATGAGAAGGTTGGTGCTGATACATTTATACCTTGAGGAGAGGATGAAGACAGAACAGGTAACACACCTCCACTAGAGGTCACAACATTACATGCCGAAGATGATGCTAATCCTTGCACCAAATTAACATTCATGCCTGGTACAGCTACAGGAATGATAGAGGTGGTGGCACTGCCAGCAGGGGATGAAGAAGGTGATGGTTGCTGATGTGCTCCAGGCTGTGCCTGAGCGACAGAATTTAGTCGCTGCAGGAGTACAGACTGCACCTGTTGGCTAGACACTGGGACAGTTGAGGTTACATTCGATGTTGTTGTAGTGGTTGTTGTTGTTGCTGTACTAAAACAAGCTACAGGTATAGCTATTTGTTGTGAAGTCATCTGCTGTTGGGATGGTGAAATTGACAATGTGGGTCCTTGGGTAGGATAAACCGGCCTTTGAAAAATGACACTTCCATCTTGAGCAAGAGATAATTTCACTTGACCCTGCATTGATCCAGTGGTTTGTAACTAAAAAATTACACAAATTCATTATGTCATCAGAATTTTGTTAAGCAAACCAGGTAAAAAAAAACAACATTCGTTTTTGAACTGATAACACTAATTAGTTGAATAAGAATTCAAGAATTTAATTTAATTCAGCTCGGTATCCTACAGTCACCAAACAAATGCCATATGGTATGAGAATGCTCCTACATCAGTTGGGATTGACTTTATGCATCATTGTTAAATTGAATTTGTAAGAAATCTGTACTACGGTATTTCTAGGAAAATTATTCCATTGTCTTATCGCATGAAAAAAGAACTTCTAGAATGCTTTTTTAAGGAGAAGAAAAAATTTTAGCCTACAGTATAATGCTTCCTTAGAGGCTATTGTTATTTTTTAAGTAGATAATTCTTTAACATACCTGTGATGACATAATAGGCTGCTGTAAATGAGCCAGTAGTGGAGATTGGGCAGTTTGCCCTGGAATGTGCTCCTGGTTGACAACAACTGTTTGCGGACCATTGACAGCAGGCATGCACTGTGATGTAACAACTGGAAGGGTGGTCACCTGAGCAAATGATGCTATGGGTTGAGGGTCAACAGACATGGGAACCTGGGATGATGGAGGTGAAGGTGATGGTGGTGAATCCTCTGGCATTATACCAGCTTGCTTCAAGAGCTCTTCTAAATTGACTCCATGTGGTTTTGGTTGCGATGGCTGCTGAGGGTGAGCTATCAAGTGAGAAGTCACTGGGTTGGATTGCTGAGCATGAAGCTGTGAGACTTGACTTAATTGTCCAACAGATGAATGATCGCTCATTTGGTTCACCAATGTTGGCACACCAGCTGCAGAAGTGGTTATAACACTTTGGTGCTGATTGTTAAGTACGATGCTTTGTTGGAGCCCAGGGCCCACAGCACCCTGAAAAGCTTGTCCCTGAATCATTCCACTCAGTTGGCCCATATTGTGGCCCTGCAAGGCTTGTATGACAGTGATTGGGCCTTGAATTTGCTGTAGCACCAGTGGACCTTGGGGAGACTGACCGACCACACGTGCACCACCAATCATGCCTGGCCTTAAACCAGCATTGGATAGTTGACCCTGACCCGCTGCTCCAAGATTTTGACCAGGGATTACCACAGTTTGCCCTTGGCCAGCAAGAGCTTTTGTTTGTCCAATAAAGGCTTGTTGGGCAGCTTGATTTTGCACGTGCAAAGCTGTTAAAAAGGCATTATTCATGCCCGAGGCTTGTGCAATTGTTGCAGCAGACTGACTAGCAGTATTAGAGGCATTGTGGGGTGGCTGAGGCCTGACGAGGAGCTGTAAGTTATGTGACAAGCCAGCATTTCCCGGGAATAGGATGTTATTTTGTCCAACACCAAGACTGATGTGATTTAGAAGCAGAGTACCTTGCGGGCCAACGTGAACGTTTGAACTGGGTATAACTGTCTGTCCTTGCCCAAGCACCAAGGAGTTTGCTTGACTGGGAGTCAAACTAACTGCTGTCCTTTGGGATAATGCCACTGATTTTCCATATGGATTCTGACTAGCAGCCCCAGCTGGTTTTGGCAAAATCTGCTGAGGCTTCGGTTGAATGGGCTTCATGACTGAAGGCTGATGACGAATAGTGGGGGCTTGATGAGGAGTTTGGATGATTTGCATGATTTGGCCACCTACCGGAATGGCTGTGGCTGGCAACTGTTGCAATGCTGCTGCATTTGAGATGACAGCTGATGATGCAGTAACAGATGTAGTTGGAAGTGCAGTTGGCTGTGGTTGCAGTATGTTGATTGTGGCAGGAGCCATGGACGTAGGCGTTTGCACTTTGTTCAACTGCAAAGGAGTGAAAGACGCTGGTGATGGAGAGGATGCTGGAGATCTCACTTGATAGAGGCCCTGAGGAGTCGACGGTGACTGAGTAACGGGGTAGCCAGTTGGCGATGGGCAAGGCATAGAATGGACAGGGATTTGAGCTGGAGAGCGACGCGAAGACATGGGACTTGGTGATTGGGCAGGCGGGGGCATGGGCGACTTTGAAGCAAGTGAAAGGGTGGGCGAGGCGGTGGGAGATGGGGCTGGTGCCTGGAAAGGTGATGGACTGGAAGACTGCACTGGGGCATGGTTTGGAATGACCTGCCCTGTTGTGGGTAGTGAGGTGGACAGCTGTGGCACAGTAGTACACAAAATAGCATTCGAGCTGGAACAAATGGTGCTGCTTGCTATCAAATGAGAAGACGTCAAACAATTTGTGATCCCGGCCCTTTTCAGGTCGCTGGTCGTTACACTGATAGACTGGGCTTCGGAACTCTGCCAATAAAAAAAAATTGTGAAAAGATGGGACCAGATTATGAAACAGTAAATTGTAGACAGGAGAAAGTAGATTAAAGGTGTGACATTACATGTTCATTACTACTCCCAAGGAAGAACTCTAGAGCACTTGGGTCACTGAAATGCAAAATTAAAAGCTAAAGAAATAATAAAAATGACAGATTCATATGACCTAAAAATCTACTAATTTTAATAATTTCCCTCAGTCCACTACAAATTTGCATACCTAAAAATGCGAAACTGTAAAATATTCATATACAACTATGGACAAATCTAAAAAGGGGAAAACTGCAACATGCGTCAAAATATTGACTTGAAAATTCATAAAAGATAAATAAAATCTCACCCTATAACATCCAATAGACAGCGGCCACCATCATCCATTGCCGGGCTGCCTATAATCACAAATAAAACGTATTCAATTGCTAAAGAATAAATTAGTAAAAAAATTACATCCACAAAATATAATGTGACAAGCTTGATAATCGTCTAAAATTTATTATCTCATTATTATCGAAATTAACATCTTTATCTTGCTTTATCAATTTTTGAAGAGCTGTTGATTTTCTCTTAGAAAGTGCTTTAATTAATTTTATATCTGACATCGCAGCATGCCATCTAAGTCAAATAGTTTAAATGTACACTGTCTCAATACTGGTATTATAAAATTACTTTTACACGTGATATAGAATGTAGAAAATTACTATTTGCAGACTGCATAAATAAAACAGTAAAATGTAAGTTCAGAACATTTAAAAACGTATGTATCAAAAGATCAAAATGTACAGTATTCTAAAAGCCAGAGTACAAGGTTGCATCTTGAGCAATTCAGAATGACATTTGCAGCACATTGCCATTAATAATGAAACGAGTAATTTCTTTCACTAACAAATAATTTTCAACAACAACCACATTTTAAGTATTCAGATGTATCATGTGTGTGGTTATATACATACATACAATCACTAGTTAAATCAATATGCATAACAAAATATTGACAGACAAATGTACTAACATGACATAAACCAACCAAACTTATTGAGAACCATCTACAACTACTTGAATTTTTAACCACCATGTCGAATTAACCTCTATATATGCAACTAACTAATGCTTACCTAAATGGGAATGTTGAAAAACCGAGCTTGAAGTAGAGGGCAGACATCTGACAAGCTTACTTCATATCCACAATAAAAAATGTTTAAATAAATACGGTACATAAGAGATTCCACTCAACGCTACCCCGTCTTCAGTTGTGCATTTTTGAGCCTACAAGAAACAAAATATAAGTTTATATGTCTTAAGTTAGTCTATAATAGGATTTCAAAAGATGACACCATATACCTTGCAAACTAGATTATCCCAAACCAAGTCAGTGCCAGTACACTAATATCCTTTATTTCAACGCACTTTTATTCAACAAAAAAGTTAAAACTTGCTCATAAAATAATGCTACTTACTCGGAGAAGTGCCTAGTTGTATGCGATTTTTAAATTATTTTTTTATACTTCATTTTAATGTAAAACTTGAATAACTTAAGCCTAGCATTGTCAAAATTAAAACTACTGGCTCAAACCCCGCGCACACCAAAACGTGATACGCGGTTTTCATTTCATCACGGGGTTTCACTAAAAGCCAGAATGACAAATAAACAAGGCAAACGTTAGGATTTCATTTAACAATTTAATTCATTTTAAATAATATTACTCACATTTTCGCCTAAATTTTACGCCAACATTATTATGGCTATATTAATATGCCTAGTGTCATTACTAGGTATGAATCTGTTAATATGTGAAAATTAAGACGGAATTACGTCAAGGACAGCGTTTATAATCATAAAGCAGAAAATATGTGCAAAAATCTAATCATTTATGTAAAATAAATAAGCTAATTGAAATTCAAACTGCCACAGTGAAAATGGCAGTATGGCAGATTCAATAGATATGAAAGTGAAAATGCCCATACCATATAGTGCGCACTTTGAAAATGACGCAATAGGCAACCGCTAGGCCTATATCCTAGGCCTAATGCAGCACAGGTTTAACGTACGTTAGCCTTAAAAGCCTGTATATTTCCCCATGAATAAACGGTACGTGAGGACAATTAACTACTGTACATTCAGTTTTATAGGACTTCAAAAATTAAATGCGATGACGAGATCGAAATACGAATTAAAGGAACCAAATAGGCCTATTTCTTGCAAATAGAACTCTGCAATTTCTCACGGCTCCAGATTGTTAAAAACGCTAACGAAGTAGAATCGCTTCAAGCTAAAGTAGTAAGACCCTAATAACGGTTTAAAAAAAATTACTTTCATTTATCTACTGGGCATCGCCAATTGCAAAGTAAGCCTAACAAGTTGGCGGCAACCACTGGCTCGGAATGCGGCATGGAACCGTTCGCGCTCTCGCGCTAGCGGCTAGGCCTCGTTCTATTTTGGCGTCAGCACAATGGCTGCGCAGCGATTTAAGCCTAGGCATCGCGACGCAATCGGATGGTAAATCATATAGATTACTGGCTTCATTATGCTAGAAAGAATGCAGGGAGGTATTTTGGCTGGCATTAAAATCGCGGGCGCCATCGAATTGGACAACGGGTCCTGGGAAAGTTTGACGAGCCTCCCAGCCTATCAACGTGACCTGCTACAATAGTATGCAAGAGCGCATCAGGGACCTTGCTTGGAAATCTAACACTTCCCGTTCGTCCATTCTGCACAACGATTTAGGTTTGTGGAAAACTGACGTATACATTTCAACGCTTTTCTGATCTCGCCTAACGCATGTTTTCCCAGAAAATTTTATCAGCAAAGTAATATTGAGAAAACACTCACCCGTCATGTAACATGCCAATGTCCTACGGGGACTACCAATGTCATTCCAAGGAGCTTTTAACCTCAATGACCAATGACGTCACTAAGTGCTCCCTGGGTTTTCGGAACAGGGGGTGGCATGAAACGAAATGACGGGAGGTATAATCGAGTGTTTATTTCTCTTGTTTTACGTGAAATAAGCGCGGAAAAACATAAGAGTAGAGCAGCATCCGCAAAATTTCCAAATTCCAACTCCTAAAGTAAATGGATGTCATAAAAACGGCATGTCATCGGAAGGCGGTGACGTCACGCGCCACGTGACCCGTCCTCCTATTTGTGAAAATTATGACAAAGGAGGAGGGTACGTTTTAATAAATACCAGCTGCTGGTCACTGGGAAAGGCCAGGAAAGTCTTTAAAATATACGACTATTCGTTCATGTGCTTAACGATCATCAAGTAGACCAACTGACGCTCGCATCACTCGATCTATACATAAAATAAACGCTAAGGCGGATGGTCAGATCTATTGAATCGCTGACGTAATAATGACCCATCGTCATGGCAACCAGAGTTACCAGATACAGTGGCCATGTTTTCTACGAAAGGTCACTACAGTGCTTTGCCTATTGGTCTGAACGCGTTAAATTGACGTTCACGGCCGTTGTAAAAGAGTGGGGCAACTGCAATGATAGTATATTCAGTTGAACAATGACATAATAATTATAGCATTACTTGACTGCCATTGGGTATAACGCAAAACGTTGCAGCCCTATATGAACCAATGGCAGCTGCTAGATGCTGTGTGTAAAAGCACAGTTCGCGGTAAAAGAAAGTATTTTGCGGCGTTACTTTGTTTGAAAATAAAGTTCATCGTGATTGGATGAGTATAGTAGTACATGCCTACTTGCCAACGAATCAACAGTTCTTTAAACCGTTGCCATGGTGTTACTCAAAGCCACACCCTTGAAGGTACTCGTGTCCAATGCCATGATTGTGGCAAAGGTCTTCGAATAAATGTCCCATTTCCCGACCGTGAATTACGCTTTTGTCCATCATCATACTACACCCCATTGATTTACCATGACAGTATCATGATGTATTATCGAGCTGATATCTAACAATACATTATCATGTTAGCTCCTTATGAAAATTGCCAAAATACAGTATAGGCTACCGTGTTTTGTATAAGTATAATGTAAATAAATTGGAATAAATAATATACTTAGTTATTTCACCCACCCACTTGAGAAATGACACGACTCAAAAATAAGTTAAATCACCATAACCTCTAATTTTCATCAACAACGCCAAAACTAATAAGCTTACCATATTTTTTGGCTAAATGTTAGAATTTTTATTTTATTCCAATGCATTAAAGCACACATGTACAGTATACTGTAACTCAAAGGAGAATACTGTATATCCGCAAAGTTCAAGAGATGATTTTCCAGGTATTATCAAAACCCTAGAGAAGCTGCAAACGGAAAAGCGCCAAAAAAATTTAGTTTAATTTTCACTTGTGCCTATTCCAGCCATAAATTGCTGTTGAATGAAAAATGCGATCCTGAACAATCAAGTCTTCTACACTTGGGTTTTCTGACCATCATACGTTTACAACATGACACCTCAAGGAATATCTTAAAATTAAGCAAGAGAAACTGTCGATTGGACATTCCCAACCACCCATTCTTAACCAAGGAAAATCGGGCAATGATTTCTATTCTTCTGCCTTTTTACAGTAAACAATGTTGTGTTAATTTTTTTCATCATAGTGGATCTCATGATCACGAGATGAAAATACTACATTTTATGAACGCAGCTTTTAATAACCACAACTGGACTTATTTGAAAAAAAATTGTTAACAATGCAACCGTACATTTAAGCATACATGTATGTAGTATAATAACAAAAACAGTTTACATTTAACATTTATTTACAATTTCTAAAATGTTCAATAATCATACATGTATAACAATTTTAAGTCAAAATTACACAATAAAACAACTTAAAAATAATTACAGGCCATACTGTTGCATTTATAATAATTATGAAATTAAATCAATTTTTTAATTTAAAATTTACAGAATATACACATGATTGCAACTTATCTCAAGTATTAGTTCAATTCTATGATGACTACCTGTGCCCACAGTACTGTTAAAAATTCAAGTTAAATTAATACTAATTTTCGCAGAAACAAGTTGAAAATTAACATACTAACCGATTTATTGATAAATTTGAAATTTGTGGATCATAATTATCTGTTTTCCAGCAACTATCATGAATTCTTTGGCAACCTAATGAAGACTTGTTCAACTGGCATAATTATTTATTATTAGCTGGTGGAAAACATTAGTGAATTTTACTTGCAATATTTCACAAAAGATTAATAATGTTAGCCAAAAGAATAACTGAAAATATCATTTTGGGGTGATTTTCGCATTAAACACCACATGAATGCCCAAATGTTAACTGATGATTCTTCAACATGCTAACCGATAGCATTGTCCTCCTGTAAACTAACTCCATAGTTTTAATTCAATATGGGAATAATTATTTAAATTAAGTAATGAATCATTTGTATTCTTCCTACATTCTGTAACACCAAAGATGGTGGCACATAGAATTTGTTGATTACTCTATTTTACAATGTCATCAAACGGATTTGTGATTTTTGTCATGTTATGGGTAAAACGTACTATGATGTACTAACATTTGGTTAAAAGAAATCATGCCTTTTTTTTTATTTTTTAAACCATGTTTTAAATTTTAACACTGCTAGCAACACTAACATGCAGTCTTAACTTTCAATTAGATTAAATAAGGTTAATTTCACCATCCGATATTATAAAAAACCACAAGCTATTATAAAAATACCCAGTGCAATGCGTAATGATGTGCAATTACAGGCAAACATTTCTTTTGACAAAATCCTGTTTTAATAGGATTTTACCAAGGGTCTCTTGCCGTTTTATGCAAGTTGATATCATACCATTCACTTATTAAAAACTGAAAAATAGTTAAACAAATATTAATGATGAATGCCAATGCCAAGAACGAGGCCAATGACAAGGCTAGAAGGATACCATCCTAAAAGCATTATAAACATTATAATAAGAAAAATACTAACATAGTTAATGGATGAATCATTGTGGACACATTGCATGACCTTCCATTATACCTGAAAAGCATGATTCTGATGTTCAAGTTTCAATCAAATAAATGAATTAAAAAAAATAGCATCAACATAAAAAATATAATCCAAAATGTACGAAAGAAAAAAAAACTAACAGCAAGAACTAATTACTGTCATAGCCAAGTCTTTGGAATGTAATAAAATAAATAGTATTTCATGTACTTGCATGAGAATTTGAACTGACTGAGTAGCTAGGAAGTGAAATTAAAAAAAGGCACACAAATCCACTCGTGCAATTGAAAACCTAAGGAGGCAACAACCATTTCAAAAAGCAGTCTGAGGTGTGATATTGACCATGTCATCAGATCTGAAAAACGAAATAAAATTGAGTCTTGCAAATCGACACGCAAAGTTGATAATAGGAAAATCACATACCTCTTTCCAAACTTGATATGTATTACAAGAAATACAAACCCCAAAACCAAGCAAATGCAACCTACGACAATGTAGGCTATACCCAAGAAAGGGTTTTTCCCACCTAACCATGATGTGGTAGATAAAATCATCTTCTTGGTCCCTTGAAACTGGGATACAGGGTATTCTAATCAGTATAGTTAAGGTCAACAAATTTGAAAGAAATTATTCAGTGATACTAAATGTTCGCCCTGCCTTTCTCGATTAAATGTCATGGATACAGTAATTTAATATATGATATACTGCATTAAACCTGCTAAACCAATATTATTTCAAATAATTAGTGCCTTTGCAGCCCCATAATTAACAGTGTTTGTTTGTGGATTTTTAACGTTGGCCTATTCCTGCTACAACGCCAGGGAATATGCCAACATCATTTACACGGGACCTCAGTTTAAACTCTCATCAAAAAAGCCGCCATTTAGAGAATTTTGCACATCCTCAAAATTCTCACCGACCTTGTCTGGGGAGTGAACCCTGCAACGTAAGACCAGAGGCAAGCACATAAATCACTCGGCCATGTGCGCCAGCAATTAACAGTGTAATCTGTAAACTAAAACCAAGGTCTTGTACCCAAATGTACCAGTTTAGACAGGTTCTACTGTTTATGCAATATGTTCCGCAAATACTGTGGCAATTCATTAAGGCATTTAATGTTCATAGGAATTTATGTAAACATGCGTTGAGGGGCGTTCTGACTTGCAGAAAGGCTTGAGGTCAAATGGAATCAAGCGCCACATGTCTCACATTCAGGATCCTGTTTAAAAGAATATCACAGCCGATTTATAGCCGATCATCTCAATAATGTGCAGCCTCAATTTGTCTTCGACGTGCTCCTGTATGCGAGGCATGTGCCTCCATCCTATTTCTCTGCATTCGTCCAATTTTGATTATGTTACACAAGACTCAGAAATACAGGTAATGCTTTGTAGTAAATGATACAGAAAATTTATATTAGATTCTTATATTAATATCATAGGATACGGTAGGTGATGGTAAGCTCATACAAGCCGCTTGGTAACTGATCCTTGAACATCATTTGTGAATGATCTATTCGGCGGTAAAGTTTGCGGAAGGTGGGAAGAGCAGCTGTTCTCATCCAAACAATTAAGTCCTCATTTTCAAAACCATTGTTGCTTGGATCTTGAGGATCCAGCTCAGTTACATTCTTTTTCCAATTTATTGGATTTGTAAACGAGTTGAAATCTAAATAGAGAAATATATTCATGGCAATAATATAAGATTTAATTAGAATTTAGGGTGGTCTAAAACTGAGGGCATAATTTCTGACACTATAACTGCAATGATAAAAATTTCATTTGATACTCATGTGACATGGACACTTCCAGATTTATTTCCTTCCTTGAAGTATGACCAAAAGCATTGTTGGACTACTAGAGCACTACCGGGCAAGGTGGCTTTACATTATAAAAAAATCACTAGCCTGATATTGATGGGTCATTATCATGGGGGGAAAGGGGAGGATAGATTGATGTTTTGGTGAGTGTGAAATGAAATTTTTATCATTGCGAGCAAAAGGCTTCAGAGATCTCTCCCTCGGTTATAGACCACCATAATTCCATAATTGCATTTTTTTTTTTTTTTTAAAAAGTAATACTAACCGTTAAGATTTTTTGGATTTCTAAATTTAACATTTTTATCAGTTGGCCAAGCAATACCTGTGTCAATAAGGGACACAGAGTTGACAGAGTGATCTGATGCAATGTAGTTTAAAATAAATGAATCTGCAAAAGTGTGATAAAAACTTAAGTTCTTTGTATATGATAAGCAGCTTGCAATGTTTACAAGCAAATATTTAGCATTACCATTAAAAAGGCTGTTTGCAATGGCACCACAGGGGGCTATTGGAGTTTTGTCTCCACCAGGAGTTAGGGGCTCCACATATGCAAAAGGATCGCATTCACTCATTTTGGAATCAAGATGCCCCAAAAGCTGGTTGTCATCCCTTGATTTGACATACCGTCGATGATTTTGATAGAAGTTGCTCAGACCATAGTACATGTACACATCCCCCTAAAATATTAACACATTATTAAAACAATCACTACCACAATCTTAAATCTACTAACATCTACGCAGCATTAACCATGCCAAAAGGGGCTGAGCCCCCTAAGATAAAATGTTAAATAAACATTTATATAATGTAGTAAATCTGTTTGCATTTGTGAATGGATTGGCACCATCTAGGTAAATCTGTGCAGTCAATCAGATGCTACAATATTCTATCAATTCAATATCAGGTTAGGTTAACCTCAACTTCAACTACCACTGTTGAAACAAATTAGGAAACCACTAGAAAAAATCACCTTAAAAGTTTCGGTTAAGTTGAATGGTATAATACAAGTGCAGTTAGGTGGATTTTCTTGTTTGATAACTTCTGCACACATTTCTTTGTTGTAATTTGTGCAAGAGGTGTAATCAATCACAAATTCTTGAACCTATGAAATTATAAAACAAAGTCTTGACAAAAAGACAAGACTAATTTAAAAGAAAATCTATCACTCTCACTCATTTACATAATCACTTACCATATTTGAGGAGATCAGGAGACCTATGCCAATTGGAATAAATGCTATCCCAACACCGAAAAACATAGGCAGTACAGTACCAGCTGTTAGAATGGGTTGCCATGCTTTCAGGCGCTGCTGTTTGAAATTACTATCTGTAGTAAATAGATCAAATGAAACGGAATATTTCAAAATGTATGCACTAGGCCTATATAATCAATATACAGTGTAGCTCATGCACAAATGAGTTTCCCATAGATCAATTGATATTTTTATTTCAGCAGTGGTGAATTCCCTTTCATGTAACCTGCGTGTTCATATAAAGGACTGTGGTTTCTTGTGGGAAATTGCCACACTTTTGAATCATCCATTGGTATAAAGTAAGCCTATACATAGCCTACTTATCAAACTTCCTATAGTGAGAATTACACAGTATATTACTACATCATTAATACTGTAACTAAAATGTATGTGTTTTATGTTCTCTTGCCTACTACTACCGTTGGAACGATGCTAATTAACACAGCCAAGGTTTTCAGAACTCACCATCGTGCTGCTAGGTAAAAGAAAATTATCCTTGGCTAAGTAGGCCTACAGTAGAACTCCAATTATCCGAATCAATTGGGACCGGACCCCATTCGGATAATCAAAAAATTCGGATAATTGGATTTTTTTTTCCGAAAAAAGAGTACGTATTTTAAGGAAAAAGAGCTTATTTTCGGTACTGTATGCATTTTTAATTAATTAAATGAAAAGGCAACACTTTTACATGTTAAATAGCGTATGTACTTGCAAGTGCTGTACATTAGTACATGTGCATTGTAAATGAAAGTTATTGTTTGCTGAACATCTTGGTCAAAGTAGGGTGTTTGACTGTTTTGATCCGTTTTTGGGTAGCCAATGCGAATCACAGTACATGTACACTGTTCATGTATGTACGTTTCCGCCTTAAATTTATTTTCTGAAAACGATTCAGATAATCAGCGATTCGGATAATTGGAGTTCTACTGTATTGAAATTTGTTATTGTTGCTCCTTGAGATAACCAAAATTTTTTTTAAAAAAGCTCATCATTATAGGATGCATGTCCTTATCCTAAATAAGGCATTAACATTAATAACACACAAAAAATGGAAAACTAATTTAAAAAATGTGCAAATAAAAGCGTAAATGTCATTTAATGGCAATTCCTATAACGGGTCGGTTATAGTCAAAACATTGTTACATCTAGTTATACTTACAGAAATGAAAAAATTGAGATAACAGTCGTGCAGAAATGCTGCCAGAATACTTATTAGGCATCTTGATCTTACATAGTTCTACACAAAGATACTTATGATTTTATATCTAAATTTTGTGATATCATGATCCCATACAGAAGTTCGATGTTCTATATATTGCTCTCTTTGCAGCACATAGAAATTCAATGTTTTGAAATTCAATGGTGAGTGGTTACAAGTCGGTAAATGCACAATATGATAGTTTCTTCAATTCAAATTCCAAGACAAGAAGTGCATTAGAACAGCTGCATTAGTCAGAGATGTAAAAAAAAGAAGAATGCAGACACATGCGCTGCAATTCTAGAAAATGAATGTAATGCTATTTGAAAACTGAATAATCAATAGGCAGGTTGCATGTGATATTATCCAGCAAAAGAATGAACTACTAGTAGTCATAGCACAAAAGTCAGGGGTCAGATCTTCAACTTGAGAAACCAAGATTGAAAACAATTTCCTGTTCCTAGATTGGTTACATACATGTAAGTTCATGAAACCAATCAAAGGAAGTAGCCTAAACGAATTCGATTGGCATATTTGCTCATTCGAAAAGGGCACACATTTCATTTTGGCAGTGCGGGTTGAAGAGTCTGGTCCCAGGTCTGTCATAGTGAGACTGTGAGAAACAGTTGCTTATTTTAACATGTTCAGGGTGGCCACAAAATTTCCATTTTTAATTTCCCTGACTAAAATCCAAAATTCCCTGACCAAATCAAAGACACTCGTTAATGCATATCAATTTATTTGTCATAATAAAAAATAAAATACAATTGCAATGAGAAGCTTCGCAAAACACAAGATTTTGTTACAAGTCTATCTGAAGAGGATTGGGGAAAGACTGAGTGCATGGATAGCATTTTGCTTTTATTTGGGTAAATTTCCCTGACTTCCATGACCACTTTTTTTCCTACTAAATTCCCTGACCTGTGGCTACCCTGCATGTTTCTTGTCAATTTTCAATGGCTGCCGAGGTCTGCATGCTGAGTGCATGAATACAGGTTTGGTTATTCGACTGGTCCAAAAAATCTGCACCGGTGTAGGCTACAAGGTGAGTCATAAATCTGTAAAGCCTTGTTGCGCCTGCTGCCTGCAATAGTGCCGATTTAACCGACTTATGCCTCACTTTGTAGCCTACACCTGGTGCACACCGGTGTGCCCAGTCAAATTCGCCAATAGGTAAATAAGCGGTCCTGATAAATTGACATTTGCCCACTGACAGTTTAATTCCACAAGGAGCAGGGTTCCCAATTCAAATTAACCCCTACCGCATATGCTTAATGCTTCGATGTAGACAGTTGAAGGCCGTCCTGCATTGCGACATAGTGACGATGATGACGTACACATCTTAATGGAACATGGAACCAATGCACCTGCCAAGTAGCTGTTCCTGGCTATGGCGGACAGAGTCTGTATGCCATGATTGTTGCTTGCTCTGCAACTTACCTATACATTTCCTCCTGATAAATTCACATGTCTACCATATTGGATATCTCAAAAACAAGATAGTGGTGAAAAACTAAATTATAAGACAGTGGACAAATATTGTCCACACTTCAAAAACTGTAGACTGTGTTATGAAAAAGTCATCTTTGATAACCTACAGTACACTGGCTAGAAAAACCCAAGTCTCTATTGGGCAGGGCGCTCACTGATACGACGCGTGACCTGTCCGCAACACGTCTAAGCCAATGCAAACATGGATCATCACACACAGAAATGATGTCACTTTAGTAGACTGACCCATTTCTTTTCATTGGTTTCGGCGTGTTGCAGACAAATCATGCGTCATATCGTGTTACTATCATCTCGATGAGCGCCCTACCTCATACTAGGACGAACATAGTGAATCACATATTGCATTCTGATCAAGGAAATTTGTTTCTAGAGGTTGCGATGCTTGTAATAATAATTGAGATTATCTTTGATATTTCAATCTGCTAACCTTGTTCTGTAGACAGTGCGACAAACGTAAAAGTTAAACATATATTTCAATAAAAAAAACCATTGGCAAGTAAATAGGCCTAAGCAGTAGGCCTACACCTACCTTTAGGAGCAATATTATATAAAAAAACCAATATGTAATCTTGCAATTAAAATGACAAATGCAAAGAACCAGAAAACTTCAACATTTTAAAAAATATATGTTGTCATAAAATAGGGAAGATAGTAGTCCAGCTAGGTTACAGTGAGTCGGGGAAAAAAGTAATTCAACACCGTACTTTCTTCCCATTGGAAAGGGAGGATGTACCAGAAATATTCCACATAACATTGGTATTAAAAAACCACGGCCATTTCTCAACAGAAAAAACTTACTCCATAGAGTTTATCATGGAGGTGGCACTGTCATGAGTTTGGAGGGGGATGGAATAAAAGGGTGATATAAATTTTCATTTTAGTCATGATACCATAAAGGCTAGAACAAATGTGGGTGTAATAGACCATCTCTGCACACAGAAAAATCAGTATTTTTAGAAATACACTGTAGGCCTAGCTAGCCTACTTTCTCCCCATTCCCAATGGGGACCCCGACTAATTTTACTATTTTTCTTTATAATTTATTTAAACATGGTTATACAGTGTTTAAACCAACCCTGAAAAATCATTACAAAATAATTTACTTTAAATGCTATAAAATATTTGAAAACTTAATATCGTCGGTTAGATATATACCATGCAGATCGAAGAACGATATGGGGAAAAACCTGCATGGTGGCCACACCCTTTCACTGCCTAACATATTTATTCTAATGCTACACCTACTGGTCTGTATTTTGCAACTACGTTACCGTTCAAGCAAGGCAAAGCAGTAATTTTTTCTCACATAATAATCGATACGTTTGCGGAATGGAGTCGAAATCGGCTAAAATGGTTATCAACGCAGAACACACTTACTAGAAGGTTTCTTGCTTTTTTGAGGTTCTTCCGAAGACGGAGTAGACATCTCTTTAAAACTGTGATTAACAACTATTACAACAACAAGTCGCGTAATAAATTAGAAATGAATATATCCGATAAGTTATCTATCAAAATGTTGAGAAAATTCAACACCTAGTACAATAACAAATGGTAGCCATGATTTTTCTTCACTACTCACAATGTCACAACATTGTTAGGGGAAAAATGCATATTCTTCGTATGGAAATAAAACCTATGATTATAATAATAAATACGAAGCGACGTAACCGTAATTTTTTTTTAAGAAATGTTCAAGAAAATAGTGAGCTATAAAGTCATCAGATACGAATCGGAAAATTAATGAAATAAACGACCTGCAACATGACATCACGGCCACAATTGTTCCCATAATGCCATACTTCATACAAAATTACGAGGAAGTGAAAATGGTGAATTCGTGGCAGCCGAAATGATCTAGCTTCTTCACTCCAAAAATGCAAAAGACACGGGTAAGACATAAATAAATTTATATTACCAAGATTAGCGTTCATTGCGTGCAATTCAAATTGTAAAAAAAAAAATTTGGAATTGCTAGCAGACAGCTAGCGCTAATGTATCATGCAAATTTTAGGGTGGGTTGCTTATATTAATCAGATAATCTCGATCATTATTGGTTTTATAACCTTGGTGTCTTAAATTTTTTCTCGCGTACAAGCTATGCTACGTAATAATCAACTATGAACTGACAACGTGTCAGTATGTCATTATATACTGTATGTATACTCGGAACTATATACAGTATAAGCACTAGCTTCAATAGGGCGCCAGTTTTATTAAAGTGCTGTACATGTATGCATGAATTAAATTTAACAAGTAAGGTACTGTAGTCTGTATATATACTGTACATGTCACATTTTAATAAGCAGTTATGCTTTATTTGTACTTGTTAATTTCGATGACGATTCTCAAAGACATGGAAAGGAAATCTAAAAAATAAGGGAATGACACATTACCGGCGTTTATTTTTCCCTCATTTCACTAAAAAAAACTACCGGTATGAATACATGTACATGTATATTTATGGATACTCAGACAGAAGCTTTATGAATCGTACTTTGGCAATCTTGAACTCATGTGTGCAAAATCGACGCGCAATTGGTTTAAAAAATTGCAATTATAAATGGCAATTTATATAAATATTTGTTTAAATTATTAAAATCGAATTTTTGTAAAGAATAATGTCAAATTGTAAATTTAATTCGCAATATTAATTGAATATGATGCTACACGCATTTAGTAAATATGGGGAAAAAATCAATGAAAATGATAAGGCATTGGATGATTTTGAATTCTGCATCATTGTTCTTTCAGCAAAAGGCTGATAAAAACGTCATCGCGCGTGCAAAACGCGTCAATGCACGCGCAAAAGTTGTGAAATTTGTCGCTATCTACTGAGAGATGAAAACCCTCGCGACTGCTGGTAGACTCTCTTAAGAAAACGTAAACTTTCATGGATTCTTTAGGTTGTCTATCGAGCTAAGGTGTGGAATATTTTTTGTCTACACAATTTCTATAGATCTGCTGAATGTACATGCCATGTATTCGTTATAAAGCTTTGTTTATGTATTTGACACAACTGGGAAGAAACTGATCTTATTTGAGCGCATATCATGCCAAAACCCGGTAAGTGGACAAAATTCGATGCACAGCCAATTTCCACTTATCAGGGTTCGACTGTTCTAAACAAAATTTCTCCCAACTCCCTGGACTAATTAGATATTTGATGCCGTCAATTGAACTATTGCATCCTAAGATAAAATCTAGTGTCGATAAGAAGTCGGCATACTGTTACAGTATACTGTGGTATGACAAAATGGACATTTTATACTGAAGAATGTCTGAAATGATGGCCTTCTTTCGGTTCGTTGATCATTTCCGCCGTAACCAAGTTTATGCATAAAAGTATCCTTAACGCGCCAAATTGCTTTTAAAAGTGTTGTTAATTTTTTTTCGTTTTAGAACAAAATTACGAGCTATTATCCTCAGTCGGTAAAATCGAGATTAGAAACGTTTTCGAGGCTGCGTAATGATGTTAGAGCATTTGCCGAGCGTTGAATAAAAAATTCATCGTTGAACCAGAGTTTCGATTAAACACCTTATGATCCCGCTTTACGAGGCCTAGCTTCGCCATTGTGTACCTGCAAATTGAGCTTTTCGAGATTTCATCCTTTGTTGGCCCTTTATTGCGGTGCAGATAAAAAAAATTGCAACTCAGTTTTTAATTACGTTCGCACCAACTTGGCACGTATACTAGTTGCTCCCTCCTTGTGTATGAAAGTTAATTTGCTTTTTAAGCAGGCGGGCGTTTAATGGGGCCAAATGGCTGGATTAAAAACGGGGAAGATGAAAACCGACGGAAGGAATTGTGTGGAATAATTTTATTGCTTCAAACACATAGTTGTGAGTATCTAAAGTTGTACAATACGCTTCACGAGGTTGGTAATCTAAATTAAAACTGAAAGGAAAACAAACTATAAGGTGCACATAACGTCATCTAGCATGTAGTTGTATACTGTAGTACAGTAGTTCCCTCGTTTTACATATTCGCAACCGTGAGCGCTCGACCTGCCACCTTGCGGTCCCTATACTTAGGCGGCCATTATTGGCTTAATGGCAGCGCGCCCTCTTTATTTACTGGCGGTAGCGAATAAGGTTTGTCCAAATCGGGCAGTTTAGTATGAAATTCGGACTTCATTCTTAACAAATCCCCGGATGAAGCATGATTTAAAGTCAAATGTCTAGTCCGAATCCTTTAAGGGGGACTTCACAGGCGCGATTTGCACCCACTCCCACCCGACGCGGGTGGCTCCTAAAATCGGCTTTAACCTGTACGTGCTTGAACCCTCACACTCAAAATTTTAAGGACAAGATTCGAAATTGTGATTTTGGGATCAATCATGGCCAGACTAATTAGTCTGAGTTAAATTGTATGATGATCCCCCCTGCCACATGG
>JAQGBX010000496.1:0-35268 GCA_034698745.1 Megaphyllum sjaelandicum | reverse complement strand
GCCGACCCAGGAATCGAACCTGAGTCTACCGAATGCAAGACGAGGATGCCAACCTCTAAGCCACCTTGCTCGGTCTGCGTATATCCCCTTCAACCGTCAAGCTTCATTTGCCATCCGCTCCCCCGACGACTGGGGACAAGAAAAAAATAAAAATAAATTCCCCGCCAAATTGAATCCGTCAGTTTTTAATACCCGGTGAAAATTAATTTTCCAATGTTTAACAAGCATCGACATAAAAAAGGAGGAGGGAACGTTCCCCGAATATTAATCAGGGTTTCGCTCCTTCCCCCATGAAAACCTCATCAACGCGTAGTTATGGGAGCATGAAAATCCCAATATTAAAAAAATGGGCATTATTTTTATGCAGGCGCGGTATTAAAAAGCATAAAACTAACGGCGCTCCCACCCACGGCTCGACATTGTAATTTGGCGACGGTTTGGTGGCGCCACTGCGCTTTTTTTTTTCTGACCCGCTTCCCCTCGTTCATTCCAGGCTCTTTCTGGGCTAATTTTAAGCGGGAAACAAATGCGGTTATTTGGTAATAATCGAAAGAATTCCGCTGGAATTTTCCTAATCCATCCGCAACAAATTGCGGATTGGGACTTTGGGGCGCGGTTGGCATCGTAAATCCGCCATTAAAATGGGGGATATCTTCTACTCGTAATTAAAATCGCTTATTTAACGGATAATCGGGGATTAAATGCTTGGCACCCATGGCAGTCAACTGGCGCAGCGCCACCACGTGGCGCATTCCGGATCGAATTGCTGCGTCCGCCATCTTTGGGCACCGACGCTCGAGGGTTTTCGCCTCAGGCTATTCATTTTTATGAAATTTTCAAATTCTCCCTTTTAATTTTTAACAAATGAAATTGGAAAAACGCAAAATTGCACGCATTCTAACGAAGCTTTTTTATCGAATCGTTGCGCGTGCAACTTAGTATTCCTTCCAAATTCTCTCAATTTTTTTAAGTAGGCCTAAATCCTGTGCCTAAATCTAAGAATTAAAAATTTTATAGAAATAAGTATCTTTGGTTAGAGGAATTGCTCTGCGATAGAGGAGATGTACATGTAAATCTAAAATTAAGCATTCATGGAACTACAATTCCATTTCAAGTTATTTCTGAGATATCATTGCATGAATTTGATAAAAGGTTAACTTAACGTTTCAACCCACGCGTTACGATTCAACAATTTTATTTTTAGAATTTTTACTTCAAGAAACATTAAGTACAAAAATGTTTATACATGTATCTGGTGATGTTATACTTGAATCTATATCAATTGACTTTTTTTAAAAAGAAATAAATCCACAATGCATAAATTTGCCCCTTAACGGTGGGCAATCATTGCTAGCATTCGTGCTTTGTGTGCTGGAGATTTTTAAGACTCGGATCATCTGCAAATTACATGTGAAATAAAACTAACAGAAATGATATATAAATGGTAATATAATTTTTTTTATTTAGAAAAGGTTCTTTTTTAAAGAATTTCTGGGGTTGTTTTTTTTTCCAAGTTTTTATTTTGAAAAATCCTTGCTGAATCCTTTTTTATTTGTAAAAATGTGGATTCTTTGGAAAACAACGCTTTCGTAAAATTGTTATGTCTTTTATTTATGCTTTTTATGAAAATAAATTTTCCTTTTAATGAGAATTATTCATGAATTTGTTTATTTTTTGAAAGGTCATAATTTGTATAAAAAATCGTAAAGTTCTTGGTAAAAGGTTTTTTTTTTTAGTTTTTGAAAAGAATTGTTCATTTTTACTGTAAAATTCTCCTTTTTTGGAATTTTCCTTTTTTTTGTAAATTGACTTTCTCTGTGTTTGGAAAATATTTTTATTTTTGGAAAAAAAATGTATAGTTTTTCTAGGTCCAGCAATTTATAATACTGTGTATGGGAAAAATTGAACATTTTCTCTGAAGAGTTGCTTAAGCAATGACTGTTTAACCTGTAAGGGAAAGGACCCCGGATAATCGGAGGTCTACTTGACAAGCAAAATTCAAACATTTATAAGAATTTTCATTTCATTCTCTTCGAATCGTCTTTAGTGTAGGTGTTAATTCGTAGAAAAACAAAATATCCCCATTTTTTTTTTTGCAATCTCTATTTTAAATTATTTCTACGTCACTTAGTTGCCATGGATGCTGAAACAAAACTACGTCAACAACTTCACGTACAAGTGGTTGTTTTTCTTTCCTCGAACAAAATTTTTTTAAAAAAAAAACATTCACTAATCGTAAATGATGTTAAAACCAGAGTCTCGGATTTCAGAAGTTTCCATTCGGCATCCAATGATTTTAATCTTGGAACATTTCTAACAATTAGGTTTCGTGCAACTGTGCAACAGCGCCTGATAGTTAATTAGTGATGCTAATGAAGTCCTACCTTCGAACGTTGTTGAAGATCTTCTTTCATTACGTTTTTTTCCTGTTTCAGATTTCCTTCTGAATTAATTAGTGTTAAGACCTCTCGTTAATCAGGATTTTTGCACAATCCCTCGAATTTCATCCGAGCATAATTTCATCATCGATTTTTGAGTAGATTTTTTCTTCTTCCTTTGAAGAAGGAGGTCGTTTCTGGTCGTTGCAAAAATTGCCATCTGTTTGACTTGAGGTAAGCGGATTTTGGGATTTTTTTTCAATCGTCAAATTGCTGTTCGCTTCGATTTCTGTTAACTTCGGGTGAAATGTTTGATTCCAGCGAAAAACTTGACTGAGCCTCGTAGTTACTTCGATGACGAAAAAAGGAAAGCACTTCTTCCTGAAGCATCGGGTCATTGAAAACGTTTTATGAACGTTCTTAAAGTTTTGCTTCGCCGAAAAAATTCCCCATTTTCTGATATGTTTTATAGCGGTTTTTTTGGTGGGGGGGAGAGCCAGAAACAGGCGGAAGTACTTCGATGTTCGTGAAATGGAAACCCCCAAGTTTCTGGGCAGTTTTGGGAAGTTGGTGTTTTGCAAATACGTCTGGAAATGACAATCAGCAATGAATCTGGCAATGTTGGGGTTCTGGGAGTATGGCGAGATGAGAAGTTGACAGCAGATGAAGAATCATTAGACGTGATTACTTGACAAAAGTCATTGTCGCCTTCTGGTAATAGACTAATAAGGAATCGAAAATGATGGATTTGCCCGAAATGGCCAAGAATCTGAAGATTCGTCATGGGCAAAGGACGTATTTTGAAAAAATGGTAAGAATTTTTTAGCGCTTCAAGATATATGAAATCTTAAAGATTTATTGAATGGTTACGAAGGACTTTTTAATATTTTTGGTACACGGCGAGTGATGACTTTCCTTCCTTTGCTGCCTACTGGGTAACCTCCTAACATTGAAATTGACCGAACAAACGCAGAACATCGACTTGATATTTGGCACCCGAGCCATTGCATGGTTTTGGGAGAAATGGTCAAGATTGACGGCGGAAGTTAACTATGATGCCGTTTATCTCACTAGAATATCTTCCAAAAGGAAATGGTTGAGTGTTCTAGGTACTGAAATGGCTGGAATTTGGCGCAAAATTGGGCATTGACAGTTGGAAAACATTCCATTGAAGAATGGTGACCGAAGCACCCACGGATACATCTGTGCAAATATCAACTTGGAAGACTTTTATAATGATCTGCGTATTGGATTTGCATCAAGAAGTTCAGTTACTGGGTGCCCGAATCGCTGAAATGAGTCACGAATATAGTCCACTTACGGAATAGGCTGCCTCTGCTGCCATCGTTGTCTGCGTGAGGTCCTGGTCATCAGTCGGCTGGATGCGGAAAGCGGAGTTGAAGAAGCAACCTGGAGCACTCTCCGTTCAAGAATGACTGATGATGTCTGTTGCACTCGGAAGTCTTCGATCGATGTCCATTGGCGAAAGCCTGAATCGCCTTGAAGTCTTGGAGATGTCTTCAAGAAGGAATCTGACGCATTCGCTGTTTACGAAAAAGCTGTCCATGAATGACTTAGGATGGCCGCGGCACTCAAGTCTTCCATCGATGTCCGCGGCACTCGGTCGTCTTCCATCGAGATCCGTGCCTGCCGTCGGCAACACCTTGAATCATCACGAGGTTTTTGGCACAATCTTCACGAAGGGACAGCAGCAAGACGTTTCGAGGAACCATCCTCGCAAGCCCTTGGTTGTGCAGTTGAGATTTTTAGAGACACATTGCAATGTTTCACGAAAACTGTTCACGAATAGTCAACTGTCAATGTCCGTGGCACCATGACTTCCCATCGTTGTCCGAGAGTGCAATCGAGCCGATGACATCCCAGATCGTCTCCAGGATATGTCAACTGTCCCGAAGTCCGCTCCAGGCACGAGATCGTCGTTCTTCCGCCGACGTTCGTGGTTCGACCATCTCTGGAAGGCGAGGTTGTTCACCCCAGCCGCCGTCGTCCCTCCTCCGGCAGCATCTGGCCGTCGCCGCTCCCAACCACCGACTGAGAAGCACGATCCTCGCGAGGTTCTCCAGTTCCGCTGTTGCGTGGCAACCGATTTTCTCATTCTCTTGTTCGCTCCAGCCATCGGCTTTAAATATCGGGATTTTCTGATCTTCCCCTCCCTGGCGGAAAAGCGGGGGAGGCAGCCAAAGAAAACAGTCGAAAAGATCAACTGCGCCATGGACGAGGCGTGCCGGGGTTGTTCCCGGTGGTCGAATTACGATGAAGGATTTTCAAGGGATGGCGTGGGGGATTTCTCTCCCCCCCCTCACGTTTTTTGAGGTCAGGAGAGGATGGGGATTCCAGAAAAATGCCTTTGGACGACGTGGACAGAGATGTCAGTAGAATAGCACTCCCATACTGAGCTTGGGGATGATATACTACTCGTTTTACCTTTTTTTTTAGGCCTTCGTCCTCTGGCTTTCTTTTCATTGTTGGTTCTGGATGGCTGCCTCGCTGCACGCTTCGAAGCCGTTGGATTCTTTAGGGTTTTTTTTTCTTTTTGTTGATCGTATCGTTTTCTTCCAAGAATCCGGAAGAAATGAAACGATGAGCGTGCGTGAAAACTTGCCAATGAGTGACACGTGCCACTCTGCTTGAATCCGTTTCCGCGCGTGAAAGTATGATGGAACTGCCTATAATCCGCACTTTCTTTGATTTATAAACTTTGAAATTAGTCACATGTTGGAGGGTGATCGATGGGTGCGAGCACAAAGAATGCTTAATTTCGACGTGCTTCTTTCATCTTTTTTGAGCTCATTTTCAGCCTCTTGTTTCCAGCTTTGGGGCTCATAATGAACGCTTATATTAGCGTGATGGTCAGTGTGCTTGGTGGCCCCACTGCATGGGTTATGCTAGTTGAAACATTCCGCGTAAAACCTTGCACATGAGCATTAGCTTCTCATGATGAGTGCAGGACACGTTTTTACGGTACGTAGGCGGCATACAATCGATGACTACACTTTTGACCAATAGTGATCGAGTGGCATTCTGTGCCTGTTTTTTATTTTTTAAAGAATTTGTCTTTGGTAAAATTGTCGGTTTTTTAAAAACAAAGTGTCGTTTGAATACATTGTCATTCTTTGGAAAAGTATGGTACATTTGTACAGTTGAACCTCAAGGAACGTCAAAATATGTACGTTTAAATCGTAGTTCGTATTATCGAAAGTCGGCTCGTTTCCATCAGAAATTTGTATTAAACGAATTCGCTGTAATGAGGTTCAGCTGTATCTATATATTATACAGTCAGGAAAAATATTTTCGTTTTTTTTATTTATTTATTTGTTTTTTTGGAAAAATCGTCTTATTTAGTAGCGAAAATTTATTTTGTTTTAATTTCATAAATTTAGTAATACTTTTGCATTATAGTTTTGGAAAAATCTCCTTTTTTATTGAAAAGTTTAATTTATTTTGGTAAAAATTGACATCTTTGTATATTGGAGAACTATATATTTAGTTCCTTTTTTTGGAAAATCGTTATTTTTCACTAAAACGTTTCATTTATTTTGGTAAAAAGCATGAAATCACACGATTTCGCTAAATTTATCCAAACACGTTTTTTCCGAATACCACAACGATTCTGGCGTTTTATCCTGCCGATCATTCAATGGTCAGACGAGTCCAGCGCTATTCAGGTGCACGGAAATGGATCGTTGGTAAGGGTGGGGGGTGCGGCGTCTCTCCCCTGGGTCCCTTCGTCACAATCGCTTCGCTGGCTCCCGAGCGTACGACCACTGACCAGTGGTCATCGGCAGCTAATTCTGCTCAACCGGGCACATCCGGTTCGACAAAATGAAGTATTTGCTGGTAATCCAATCGGAATATTTTTTTTAGTTGGACGGCCGAGGGTACGTGGGTCGAGGGAAGAAAGGAAAGATTTGTAAAGGGGTTTTCGGGCTAATTTACTGTGGCAAGCTAAGAATGGGAAGATGGAGGAGCCCGGTGGCAATTCATCAATACGGGAATTAATGAGAAATCAATATAAAAAACGGGGCTCAGGCTGCGCAGTCGAAAGCCATTAGGCTATTATAGGCGATGGAAAAGAGGGGAGGGGGTTGAATATAGCCTGCAGTCGGATTACCAGAGTGGCTTAGCAGCCGAAATGAAATTAACAATGAAACGAGTCAGGGTGGACAACGGTCGAGGTAATGGTAGCTGGTATCAAAAAGCATTGGACGAAATATCGAGGATTTTATACGTTGTAAGCTCTCTTAGAAGCTTTTGGAGCCGCCATCTTTGCGAACTGCGCAGGCTAAGAAGAATCCGACGGTGCTGCCGCCTACACTGCAAAGAAAAATCAGTGATTTGAAAAGCATCACTACAACACGACGTTGTCCAGAATAATATTTTAAAGATAGTTTTAGGTATGAAATATTTGGTATATATCTATATAAATATTTAGGTATAAAATATTTTTTTGGGTGGGATAACGAATGTCGATATTTACACGAATTTCACGCGTTAATTTGAAATGAGAAAAAAAATCACTGAAAATCAAAAAAGTCATCTTGGGATACACGCAACATCGGATAAAAATGTTTCTATTAAATTTAAGATGGACGCGTGGAGAATTCAAAACATTGAAGGTGACATATCCTAGTTTTTTGCTTTCATAATTAACTGTAGAAAAATGTTTTATGCCTAAGACCGCCTAAATTAGTTTCCAACATTAATTGATTGTGTTTTTAGCAAAATCACAGCAAACAGTTTTGAAAAAATGTCTAAAACATTTTTAGGCGTAAAATTAAATCCTTAAATACGTTTATTTCTCCTTATAAATACCACAGTATATACGGGGACTAGAAATTGGCTCGTTCCCATCAGAAATTTGTTATAAACGAATTCGCTTTAATGATCTTTTGTTGTATAGGCTACGAATTTCTCTTGGAAATCAAATCGGAACAATTTATGCCTTCGCACGAAAAACGTAAAAAATCATTTATTTGAGCTTGAAACAGACGTTTTTGGAAAAAAAAGGAAAAAAATGGGTTTTTTTTGTGGAAAAATAGCAACGAAAAATTCTTGTTTTAATTTCATAAATTTGGTTATACCTTTGTATTATACTTTTTATGACTTTTTATGAAAATTGTGACATTTATTAAACGAGAATTTTTTTGTTTTAATTTCATAAATTTGGTTATACCTTCGTATTATACTTTTTATGACTTTTTATGAAAATTGTGACATTTATTAAACGAAAAATTCTTTTGTTTTAATTTCATAAATTTGGTTATACCTAATTCGTATTATACTTTTTATAACTTTTTATGAAACATTGTGTCGTTTATTAAACAAAAAATTCTTTCGTTTTAATTTCATAGGTTTGGTTATACCTTCGTATTATACTTTTTGGAAGAATCGACCTTTTTAGTTGAGAACTTTCGTTTATATCGGTACATTCTCTTTATACATAGGCCCACAATAAAAGAATTTGTACGATTTTCTTTTGTTTGTGCGAATTTAACATTCGAAAATTTTCCACGAATTAATTTAAGTATAAAAAGTGTTGAAATTGACAAAAGCGCCATCTGGGGATCACAACATGCAACTTCATGTAAATTAACGCCGCAACGTCAAGCAAATCAAATAAATACATGTAAATGGCGGTGGATTATTTCAAGCACTGCTGATTTTTCCAAAACTACCTTCGCTGTAATTCCCCAAAGTGAGTGGACTGCAGCTGGTAGTACATGGAGCACTTAATTTCCTAAATCAGCACTAAGTGAGCATGCGCTGTAAGAACAGATCCCTGAGCATCAAAAGCTGCAGAAACCTAAGAGTGACGGTTGGGTGGGCGGGTGGTTGCGAAATCAGCTTTAAAAACTTTCAATCAAATCTTATTAAGCCATAGCAAAAATATCGATTCCTTGAACGCATTACACGCGAAAAATAAAAAAACGACAAAATATCCTACTTCCTTCCTATTAAAAAATTTCCCTTTTCCTGTCAGTGTTCACGGAACCTATTTTCTATTATTTCCTAATGTTGGAAATACGAGGTTTTTTCTCTTTCTTTTTCCCCCCGATGGCCTTAGTGTGAAATTGATGCCTTTTCCATTCTTTTCTACCCCAGCTTTTTTTTCTTCTTCTTTTGTAAGGCAAAAAAGATGGGGTTTTTTGAAGATATGGGGAATAAATATGCCAACATGAGGGGCGAAGGGAGGTAGGCATAAAAGGGGGAATGCGCACCCAACCTATCGTGAAAACGCATGAAACTTTGAATATGGGTTGAGATTTCAATATCAAAAAGTCATTTATCAAATCTCGATGCTGGGGAGCAACTTTGCAAACCCGAGAGATAAATGATGCTAAACTCCACTTTGCTCTTAATTTCAAAAGCGTATGCTCTTAGGCTTAAATCCTGGCCCTTTTCAGGAAGACGAGGAGGAGATGGGACCCAGGGCGATGACGAGTCTTCATTTTTCTTTAGAATTTTCTGTCTGTCTTTGGCAGTATTTTTTTTTGGGATGGGTGGGGGGGAGGAGAAGCAAATTTATGCAGTTTTTGCTGTCGGTTTAATTCTGCTTGGTTTGAAAACATGAAAAAATGCACCGTCTTCCTGCAAAATCACAGTCTGGGGGCGTTTTGATTAAAGCCTGCTTGCATGGCGTAGAGGTTGCGCAAAACGAATCATAGATGGCGTAGGATTCTAACATAGGCTAGAGAGCCTATACTGTGATCGGCAATCTATTGGCAAGATGGCATCTCTCTAATGGCTCCAATGTATGCTCCGTTCATGGATGGCGTTGGGGTAAAAAAAACGGACTTGTAACGCATTGGTAGTTGCGAAGAACGAATCAGAGATGGCGCTCGACATAAGGTGATTCCTTGATAAGATGGCAACAATGCTATACTCTAGCTCCATAATGTAAGTGGATGCTTTCTTTATAGATGGCGCTGCAGGGATAAAACGCAAAGAATTGTTACTACCATTTCTACAGCTATTAATTTTTAAACGCAAATACTGTTCATACAATAAAATTATTGAGAAAGCCTTTAATCTTACCATATCTCGCATTCTGACGCGAGATTTATATATTTGAAATGAAAACTGTTTGAAGTTTTGAATCGTTGTTTTACAAATAATTACGCAATATGCGAGATATTTATGATTGCATCTATTCAAAAAATGCTGGAAATTCACTCGAGCTAAGAATTTTACACATTCTTAAAACGCTCATTTTTGTGGGCATTCACTGATCGTTACGCCTTATTTGCGTGACAATTCACATCGCTACTAGAAAAAGTAAAAAAATTATCAACTTTTTTTTACTCGTATGCGTTCCTTTTCTTTCGTTCGTAGTGGATTTCTGGTTCCTCGAATTATACGTCTGCACGTCCAAGTCTTAGATGGCAGTGTTTGTAGCCGTTCAAACACCGTGGAAAGTATCCAGAAATTGGAGTCTCGCTATTCATGGGGACATTCTTTCCGCAAAGTTAAACTTAAACGCAGTAAAATTGCCGAAGAAGGGAGAAAAAATGACGAAAATGGGCGGCGTAATGATAAGAAATGAGCGAAGGGATAACGCGGTGCAAACAGCCGAACCTCCTTGCCTGGGTGCCTCCGTGGACTGGGCAGCACCATTTTGTCCACTGGGCTTTGATCCCGCCAATTCCGCGATCACGGCACTATATCGACATTTATTCAAACATTTTGCTTTTCTGGGCCAGGTGTGGACATTTCTGAAATGAAATCAACTTCAAGCACGGTGCAAATCCTCTTGAACCTTGAAATTTCACATCTTGCTGATGTAGCAATGGGCTCCCAGAAAAGAAAGTTGAAGCATGCATGATTACGAAGCTGTTGAAACGTGCAAGCAAATCATGTGGCTCGTTGGATCGAGTTGAAACGTGTTAAGCGACGATATTAGTATGTTTAATTGTAGGATTTGAAACGTTTAAATGAAAATGTTGGAGCGTGGGAGTGACGATCGATGTCTGTAGAACCTCGCGAAAGAGACCGATGTAGAATCATGAAGATGTTGGGACTTGAGTGGGAATATGTTGAACTGTTTGATTGGCATTGTTGAGCCGTTTGAATGAAGATGTGGAATCTTTTCAATGAGGATGTTGAGTCGCTTCTATAAATATATGGAAATATGAAAACGAAGATGTTATGTGTCACTTTATGCGTTGAAACATGTAAACGAAATGACACAGCCAATTATATGCAAATGCTGAATTCGTGGGAATGGCTATATACGTATTTGCTCAATCATGCATTGGGTACATTTGTGAAATGAAATTGGTGCATGTACATGTATATGTGAAACTTGTACAGTAATATATGCTATTGACATGTAGAAGAAATGTTTCGAAACATGTAAATCAATATGCTAACTTCATGCATACGAGCTTATGCTGAAACAAACAAAATCGATATGTATAGTGCGTTTCACGCGTATTTACTCATGATAAATACAGTGCTGTCAAAATGTTCATTGAAGCTAAAGGATAAATTATGGGAAGTATTATTAGTCACAACTACTACTAAAGGCCAAACAGCGCCCACACAATGGCTCTAAGTTTAACAAAATTGGAAACAGGAAACATTACAAGGCATGACATAGATTTTATGGTCATTGCCCGATTTTCACCTCCTGCAACGACATAACATTAAAAATATATCATTTTCTAAAGCCAACATTTGCATTTTCTTGAACGAAAGAGGTTATTCTTCTTAAAACACTCTGTCCGTTCTTCTATATACAAAACGCCAGTTCCACAAAATCGGATATATTACGTAATTTTTCAAATACATTATATCCATTATTCCATCCCTCGCACGCATATTTTTCTGCATCCAACATGTCCATTTTCTAAATTTTCAAAATCATTATTTCGAATTCAACGTGTACAGTATAATTTCACATTCTACTTTTACATGTACATCCTTTGAAACCCATTCTTCATTTTCTGCACCCTACCCGGCATTCTTCTGCATCCAATATCATCATTCTTCTGAATCTAACATATCAATTTTACAAATTTATTTTTCAAAAATGTCAATTGTTACAAATTCAGTACGAATTCAACTCGTGCATTCTTGGAAATCCAGTATGTTAATTTTTTAAAATCCAACATGACCATTCTTAACAATTCGACATTGTTGTTCTCTTTACAGCGACAAGTATAACTTAATTCATTTTATACAATTACGTAAAGTGCCACTTAGGGATAAAAGCATGCAACAGGTTAGAATCGACATATTTGATTCATATAATATTAACGCTTGGGAATTTAAAAAAAAGATAAGCTATTCAACTATCCTTAATTTAGTTTATCTATACAAAAAAGATATTGTGAAAATATTTAATTTTATGTATAAAACCACCTTGTTTGGTTGTCGCCTTGAACGAACTTGTTCTCCTGCCCAACATAAGCAGGTTTAGCTCACATCAGCGAGCTTATTAGGAGGATTCTCTGGAAGTCAGGCTAGTGGCGTCATGAGTATTGCTACAAAGACCAACACTTTTGGCACAGCTATAGCCTCCAGCCTCCAGAAAAAAAAATGCAACACACTGTGGGGGAAGATGATGTACCCTGCTCAGTTGAGAAAATGCACCCGAGCGAAGAAAGTGCCTTTGAATGATGAGGAAATTTCAACAACTAAGCTAGGGAAGAAAAGCACAACTTAAACAAGACAGACGACACTCAAAGGGGTGCCTTTTCACAACTCTTTCGTCCGCGCCTCCCCTTTTCTCTTGGCTTCTTGGTTGAAAAATTGGGGATTGGGGAAGATGGAAGCAAGTTGGATCTTCGGGGAGCGAGTCGGAAGAGGCTTAAACCGAATTCACGAGAAATGACCCGCACTGTAAGAAATGGCTGCCGAAATTGCCTTTAGTGCGAGGAGTTTTCGCTAGGTGCCCTTTGGTGGGTGCAAAATGAAATTTGTGTTAGCTATGGTTCCCTCGGGGGGCGTGATGTGAGAAAATTGTTTATGAGGCCATCCATGTGTGCTAGGTCATCAGCTGCGGAGGGAGGGGATACTGTAGTCAACGTTGGCAGTGAAGAAGCGTTATAAAATGTACTGCAAGAAAACTTGACAAATGAGTTGGGATGTTGGGAATCGGCACGGCACTTCAGCGCCATCTATGATGCGTTGGCAGCGTTGCGAACATACGTTGGCAAAAGGTTACCCAGTTCAAAATGGCAGCGCCATCTATGAAGCGGTGTAGGCAGCACTTGTCACGATTAGGCAATAAGTGGCCCATTCGTTCCTCAAGTTGTTAAGGTGGCATATGAAATAGTAACTGCGAGGCGTTGTTTACGGATAAACAAAGGCTCGCAGTTACATCTTAGTAAGTGTCACCATTCAAAATGGAAGCGCCATCTGTGATGCGTTGTTATAGCAACACCAATTGCCAGGCTTCGGCAATGGGTAATCCCTCTGGTAGCCAGGTTTGTTAAAAAGACGTCCTAACTTCTTCTTGATGACCTGAAAGTTTTCGTCCTGTTGACATCTAATTTTCCTTAGAGAAGACCGGTTTCCGGGAAATTTTCACAAATATAAAATGGTAATTAGTACGCACTTACGGTATTCCATCTACTTATTTCGAGGAGAAAAAAAAATTTAAATACACGAATAAAAACGGTAATTTTCTGTTATGTATTGTGCCAACAATTTTTCACAATTTTTCAACAACAAAAAAACCTTTGTTTTGCTAAGAAAAATCACACAGATTTTCCAAGAAACATCATACAGTTTTTACAAAGAGAAACCATATACAGTTATTCCAAAGAACAATCCTATAGTTCCGCTTATCCGGAATACTCGCTTCTCCTTGAAACGATTTAACGAGCGGTACAGTTGTGCTAAAAAGTTCATTTCTATAACATTAGAATAATGCGGGGGAGGGATTAAGCCATCCAAATAATGATTTCCATACCCACAGCTTTGAATAAAAAGAAATAGCAACTGAAAAATTGGCGCATCCTGGCCTTAACTGCTGTCCTATAGCGAGATAGGAGAAAGTCGGAATCTCCGTCCGGAAACTCCGAATAAATTTCACGTAGGAAACGTTGGCAAAGTTCGTTCATCCGCGACGCTCGTACCGGAGGCCATATGCATAATAATTTATGGCACATTTTGAAAAGTGCAGTTTTTAGGGGAATCAATGTTAATGGCGCCGCTCTCCCTCCATCCTTTTTTTTCATTTTCGGTTTGGCTTTTTTGAGCGAAAAAGCTCGACCTAAACGGGCGGACATCTTGAGTTTATGGGCCGCTTGCGGTCAGAATATTTCCGGTTTTCTGGTCGAAATCTCGTAAAAGTAAGAGGAAAGGGAGAGAAAAAAAAATGCATGACGTTTATTTGGCGCAACGATGAGACCGATGAAAATGCATCGTTCAAAATTTAACAAACTGCGCGGCGACACTAAACGTCAGAGACCAGCGGCACTTATATTGATCGAGTACGGCGACACTCGCTGCTTTTTTTATTTTTTCACATAAAAATTACGTGTTTTGGTAAGTGGATGAAGTTAAAAGCGAAATTTCGTCGATTCGAGGCTTCTCTCTCTCTCTCTCTCTCTCACTATACCAGTTGTTTTTAAAAGTTTTGTTTTGAGCTCGGGAACCACGTGAAAAATTGAGTCCAAGCCTCTTTGTAAAAAGGTGCCATAAACCCTTAATACATATACATACTTAATACATACTTGGAACCTTTTTTGCAAGTTCAAGATTTGTAATCAGTTTTTTTTTCAGTCTTTAAATTTCGTCGCAATTGCGTTTACTTAAATATATCAGTAAACAAATTAAGATTCTAATTGTATCAAGATACATGCAAGTGTAAACTGTTATAAAATGTTTGTTTTTGTGATAAATCAAATAACAACTACTTGGTATGATGTTCCGATTTGTAAAATTCATGTTTTAAAGTAAACTTATATCATTATAAACCGCCACAAATGTACTAAATTATAGATTCAAATTTACGAAACTCATGTTCTAATTACAGTAAAATTGGTCTCAGTTGTCTTAAAATAAAATATGTAGATTGCATTTGTTCTGAATGAATATTCATCAGCTGAATGTGCTGCTGAAGTTGCAAATTAAGATCAAATTTGTACGTATACATTAGGATGAAATTGTACTTGAATTAGGATGAACATTTATTTAGATTAGGATCAAATTGTACTTAAATTAAGAAAAAATGTACTTAAATTAGGATTGTTTTAAAACTCACCACTTGTTCCAAAATACGTTATTTTCTGCTAAATCAAGATGACATTCTATTACATCAGGTTCCAATTGAGAAAATTCGTGATGTAGTTGTACTAAGTCAGGCTCTATTTATTTCTAGTTGCTTCTCATCAAGTCCATTGGTAATATATGATAAATTCCGAAAATGGATAAAAATGTCCAATTAAGCAAAGGTGCGTTGTTTTTTCCCTAAAACATTAACCTGTTTAAATTACTTATTATGCTACCGCAATAATGTAGCAGATTTATTCCCGGGTGTCGCATTAATGATTAAGCGGAGGAGAAATTTGCACCATTACTTAGGGGGAAAAAAGGGAAGAAATGAAATGCATAAGCTTCTCAGTTTTTAATTCCCTCCTAGATGCCATCAATTAATTAGGAAATTTGCCACTCGTAGTACCAAGCGGGTAATTAGTGAATGAAATGAAAAGTGAACATAATCTATGCTTATATGCACCTCAGTTTTCATCCGGAAGTAGCAGAAAATCAGATTTAAAATTGGAAATGATATTTGTAAAGATTAAGGGATCATAAAAGTATTAATCACAATGCAATGTAACAAGAAAAAAAAGAAATATTGTGAAAATGATATGTTCATGTAGGTGATATTTCGCCATTTGGAAAGGACAAAGTTTGAGAAATCTATGACGTAAATCGTCCTGAAACGTTTGTAACTAGTAAGAAAGTCGGTTGAAAGTTTTTAAATTTCAAAGATTACTTTTAAAAATGTTCTCTCAGACTCGTTTTGAAAAATGTTTGCTCAAATTAACTCGTTTGAAAAAAATGTTTGTTTAAATTCGTTTCAAAAAATGATTGTTTAGAATTGTTTGAAAAACTTTGTTTAGATTTGTTTGAAAAAATGTTTGTTTAGATTTGGTTTAAAAAATGTTTGTTTAGGTTTATTTAAAAAAATGTTGGTTTATAGACTTGATCGACAAAATGTTTGTTAATGATTGATTTTTTGTTGTCTTTCGTATATGGAACTTTTTTTGAATCGTTATGCAATGGTTATTTTTGTAGTTTGGATAACTACATATTTTTTCGGAATTTACATAGGACCAATCAAGTTTTTAAATCTTTTAAAATCAAGACGTGGTTGCCAATGCATATAGTAACGAAATTATCGACAAATATTTCATTCTTAGTTCCTTTGTATTTATTTTAAAAATTAAAAATTAAAACTAATGCGGGGAAACATTTTTATTGAAGATATCTATTATCAACTAAAGACTTGTCTAAATTGTTTACAACCATATTAGGAGTTAAAAATTTGAAGAACATTCATTTACGTTGGTTTCATTTCACTTGAAATTCCGTCATTATAAAACGTCACAACTCAAACAGGCGCGGTCCTCAGCGTTGTTGCATATCCTGTATCGACGTAATTATTCTCCTCGAAACATTCTCTTAAATATTTGAACACGGATTTGGTTTTTGAGGGCACGAATTTTCCCTCTTTCGAAAAATTTCAATGGAAACCAATAGGCGTGACGCCATTTTTTCCTCGCAACGTCGCTTAAGATCCAAGTTTTTGAATCGGTTTTGCTGAGAATGCCAAATCGTCACGTACATATTTGCTTTTATGGTGCAAAATGGGCAGAGACACGTATAGATTTTAGGGTTTTTGTTGAAAGAAAAGGGGAAAAAAGTAAAGAAGTATTTGGGATTGGACCGCTGAGAATTCTGGGCTTGATTTACAATCACTTTTTGAAAGCCATATAAATAGAAGTTTTGCGCAAAAAGCGGGCGCTGAGCGGTAATATTTCGTGAAATACAATGGCAAAGCAGGACGTAGCAAATAACAATTGGATATCAGCTCGTTATTGGTGCCTTTTATTGATCTTTATCGCCATAGACTGCGCCAAGGGTGATGAAAGCCAAATCGGAGAACCGTATTTCGCGCCGAAACGACAAGTAAGACAAAAATTGTTTTGTTTTTCCTTAGAAAAGTGAGTATGGGATGCGAGACACGAAACTGTCGCAGCTGATGAGAAATATTCACTTTTATGTCCAGTTTTAAGGAAAATTCGCATTATATTTGCTTTTGTTGTTTATTGAGCATGTACTGAAGCTGTCTGTGTCATCGTGATCGTCTGATTGTTGCATTTATGTGTGATTTTCAAAAAATCATCTTTTTTCTAAAATGCAATGTTTATTTCAAAAATATAAACTATACAATTTTTCTTAAAAAAAAACAAAAAACAAAAAAAACGTTTTCCAGAAGACAACGGTTTAAAGAGAATGGTTATTTTTCAGCAGGAAACGATACAGTCTTTTCGGGGGAAATACGTATACAATGTCCGCACACCATATTTTTTCCCAAAATAAAGTTATAATTCAATCTTCAATAATATGAAATATATAATTGAATTATATGAAAACACACGCTCGTACATGTATCAGGGTGGCCAGAGGTCAGGGAAGTCGGGGAAAATTCAGGGGGGAAAAGTGGTCAGAGAAGTCAAGGAAATTTGTGAGTGGTCAGGGAAATTTTCCCAAATGAAAGCAAAATGCTCTCCCTGCACTCAGTCTGCTATTAGCTCCATCCCCAATCCTCTTAAATTCAGCTAGACTTGTAACAAAATCTAGTGTTTTGTCAAGCTTCTATTTGCAATTGTTATTTTATTTTTCATTATGACAACAAAATTGATATGCATTTGCGAGTAAGTTTTGGTCAGGGAATTTTGGATTTTAGTCAACGAAAAGTCAGGGAACTTGAAAACGAAACTTTTGTGGGGACCCTGATGTATTGATTTATATGAATATACATGTTTTGCATTTTAGAAAAGAAGCATCTTTTTTTAAAAAAAAAAGTGTGATTCAGCTTTTCCAGTCATAATTTTTTTCAAATCAAAAGACTATAATATTTTTTGAAAAAAATACGATAAATTTAAAAAGAAACTGTGCAAAAAAAATGTGCTGATCATCTTTTTAAAATACATGTAACTTTCCATTTCATCTAAAACAATAAGCGTTCATTTTATAATCAAAAGTTGAACATTTTGTGCAGCAATTTTTCGAGCAAACATTGGCTTTAAATTCTACCTTAGATATGCAGAACAAAATTGAATTAGAAGAACAGAACTGGAAAAACACATGATATAACAATAATTTTATTTTTTAATTTCTATTTTTAACTGTTGTCAAAATTGCAAACCTACTCATACTGGACGTTGCCGAAATGTTACTGTTGACAATTTTGCATTTACTATTTAATACTGATAACTGTATGGACATCACTTGCAAAAACTAGCTATGAGTAGCTTGTAAGTTCCTGTGCTATTCCGGGAATTATTGGGTATAAGCCTTTACATTTGTATTATTTTTACACCTAGTTTTGTTTTTTAATTTTCAGGATACTGAAGGCGGTCAGGTCAAATTTCAACAAGATTTGAACGTTTCTTCTAGAAGTAGGATATTGCATTTCTTAAAATTTACAAATTTTACCTATACAATGGAAGTTTCTAAATTTTAGACGAAAATTTCGGTTAACGCTTACCACTAAGACAGAATAAAATAGACTATTGATTAACATGCAGGGGTGGTTGAAAATCCAAGAACTAAAGATTTTGACGCTAACTTAAGTACATAATCGTAAATTAGTATTTTTTAACATAATTGATTTCTTCTAAAATTTCGTAATATTTTAGAAATGATGGCGCTGTAGTTGGCGCCCTCTGTATTCATCTTTGGTAATTTTGCCATGTGTCAAATGCTTGTTTGACAGTTTTCGACGTGATTCCGAGCTGTACGTCCACGTTTTATGAGCGCAACTTCTTCTTCAGCAGCGCAAATTACCCCCAATTTTACCAACACAATTCTGACTGCATATTCACGGTGAAAAGAAGCGATGATGTTTGCGAATTGCGACTGGATTTTGAAAACTTCGACTTAGAAGATGCGGAGGGATGTCTATACGATTATCTGGAAATCAATGGGCAAAAATTCTGCGGATCGTTATACCCTGGCACCCAACGTACGTGTCCAATTCAACACAGAATCCAAAATAGGCAAAGAAATGCAATGCAATTCATTTATAAAAAACGATATATTTTTTTCAAAGATAAAATGCAAACTTTTCAAACCACAATATAAAGTTACAAAGAAATTTTATATTTCTTTTAAAATAATAATTCATCTTCAAAAAAACTAATATTTTAACAAAATTGATTTTGTTTTTAAACTGACCATTTTTCAAAGTCAACCTTTTTTTTCAAAATTGGTTTTTTTTTATAAATTGACCATTTTGTTTTCTAAAAACGTTTTTTTCTAAAAAAAAAAAAAAAAAATCAATAAAACGATGCTTTCCAAGAAAGCGACCTTTTTCCTAAAATTCACACAATTTCGTCATACGTTTCGACTATTTTTCCAAAATAAAATATTGAGTTTACAAAAAACAAGATTATATAGATTCGTAAAATAAAATACATGTACTCAATTTTTCCAAAAACAATACAGTTATCATAAACAAGATAGAATTCTCTGTGAAAACGACACATTTCTTTTGTTGTTTTTTTATTGTTATTTTGCGGTTAATTTCGAAATCTTCACAGGCGTTTTTCCTTTCACCGGAAGTGAAATCGTCATCCGTTTTCGCACAAACGCCGTGACGTCCAACAGAGGGTTTTTCATCCGAGGCAGTCAGCTGACCTGCGGTCAACAATCTTCAGGTCCATACGGAGGATCGGATTGCGACCGAACTTTCGATCAGAAGGAATTCCGAGTGACCAGTCCAAATTTTCCAGCCGCATACGACAGTGAGTTAGACTGTAACTACATCGTCCGGTAAGATGATCCGAACCAGGATCAGGATTGAAATCCGTTGTTAATATCTTGACCGTTTATATTGGTGCATTTTCAGAAAATCAGATCCTGGGGTATGTTTTCTGCAATTCACTTTCACGACTTTGGATTTGCGAGAGTCTCCGTCAGGTTGCCTCGACAATTTTCTGGAAATGAATCATCAGAGGTTTTGTTACTTGCCCGAAGGGAGCAACAGTAAGTAATAAACCTGTCAGAGAAGTGACAAAACACTTATTTTACAGTACATGATTGCTGTCAAAAACTCCAATAACTAAACTAATATAGATGTATTCCTGTAGTCCGTAAAGTTCTAGTTTTTATTTTCTAATTTAAAGCAGTGATTCAACAAACGGTCAAGCGCGTTCTTACTTAATGTCCAGCAGAACGAACATGCACATGTATTGGGTTTCTACTGTAAAGATGCAAAAGCTTATCTGCAGTTTTGATGTTATGAAGCATTTTTAGTGTAGTTTTTTGAAATTTTATTGGGGCCGCATTTTACTGTAAAAGATTTTGGATCAGTTTCTGATCCAAAATGTTAAGATTAAAGCGTATGTTTGCGTTTCACAAAACTACCATATAGTTTTATCGATTATTTTCTTTATAAAACAATGGAGAAAATAGCTGATTGCATACCATAAAATACAAAAAACTGTAACGTGTTTCGCAAAACAAAAGTAAAATAAGTTTGCTTTTCATGTAACTACAGAAAATGCATGTTTCATAAAACTATTATAGTTTAAGAAAACAAAACTGTTCGTGGTTTACCCAATTTGAAAAAAATTGAATATTGTGATTTTATGATGCACGATATTCTATTTTTCTCAATTTTTTAAAAAATACTACTGGGGACTACTACGTATACTACCACTGGGAAAATACTACTGGCAGTTTGTATTTGACCAAATTGATGCGCTGCATTGAGCACGTTTTGTAAAATACACAGAATTGATGACAGGGATTTTAGTTATTAAATTTCTTGAAACTGATAAAATTTAGAGCTTGTTTTAGAAAATTACAGACTACTGCACTGTATTACATACACTATTACTGCAATTTTGTTTTACAAATTTACCAAACAACGTCAGTTTTTGTTTAACAAAAAGCTTTTCTTAAACAATAACTTCAGCGCTATATATAAAACTAATCGGAAATACCGAAATAAAACTTTCGGTTGGTGTAAGATGACAGCAAACTTCATCCTGCGTTTCACAAAATCCTAGGAAAACCGGTTTCTTAAATTGTACTGTTTGCACAGCTGATGGAACTGGTATAGATGTATACGATTTAGTTCTTTGCCCTAGATGACGCATAATTAATGAGCAGTGACATTAAAGTTGGTCTTAAAATGTGGTTTTAACGACTCTGTATCTCTGCTCTGCAGGAAATGAACATCTTGCAGGACATTCTTGAAAGTGTCTGCTCTTTCACTCTTTGGAATCATTTTAATTGCAGGAACCGTTGAATTTATGGGATCCGCTTACTTCATCCGTTTCCGCACCGGAAATGGTCGTCGATCGGCGCGTTCAGGCTTTTCGATGGACATTCATCAACTTCCTTGCTCAACGGCACATCCTGTTTCTCCGTTTCAACCAACTCCACCCGTCCTCGGACCGTCTTGTGGCTTAGGACTTGACAAAAGTGGTCGTGCTCTAACCACCGGAAGTGATGACCTCCACTTCCACATTCGGTCTCCAGGCTATCCCTTTCCATATCCTACTCATCAGGATTGTGAGTACGTCGTCCACAAAGCTTCGGCTGACATCTGCACCCTGCGGATGGTCATCGAGCATTTCAATGTCCACCCTTCGCCCGAATGCCATCAGGACTTCGTCAGTGTCGGTGGTCAAAGGTTATGCGGGATACTGCAAGAGGGCAGTAAAAGTAAGTTTTTCGTTGTGGTTCGTGTCTAGAAAAATATGTTAAGAAGATGTCCTGTTGGTCCATTCTCGATAATTTCAGGCTTAAAAAATCAATATTCTTGAAAATGTTATTGTGGCTTCCAGAATGGAAAGAACTAGGAATTTGGGAATTTCGCATTTTTTAAATTTCCCACGCATGTTAATTATGCTATGGAAAAGCAGCGATTTACTAGAGCTTTACTTTCCAGGAGTGACATCTAGCGATTCATATGCGCAACGGTTGAACACGTGTGTTTTAACTGGTTCGAAATAAACGCGTGGGAAATTTTAAAGCCCAAAATGTCAAATTCCTAGTCTTGTATCAAGAAAAAAAAATACATATAGGCCTATACATGTGTATATATATAGAACATATTTTATTGTGTACCAAAAACTACCTTCAAAAAGACCTCTTCAATCGGGGTTTCTGTTTGATTTACAGTATATAAAAAAAAACTGGCACAATCTGCTGATCTGCAATTTAAAAAGTTTAGATAAGGCACCCTGACCACATGTTTTTAAATTTTCACAAATGCAACTCGTGGAGTAAATCCGTTTTGTAAACGTTATATTAAAGCAAAATCCTATACCAAAATTTTGTTGCAATTTCTTGACGCCATCTGTTGGCGCTGCCATGACAGGCAGGCCGAATAACCATTGCTGAACTTTCTGATTTGCAGGAGATTTCGATTTTCCGGACCAAGAAATCCACATCCGTTTCCAGTCCGATGTCGGCAGCTCCAGAGGTGGCTTTTCCTTGACATTCCAGCAGATAGGCTGCTTTTTCCCAGCTGCGCAAACCACGCCTCCATCGCAGCAAGATCACAACTGCGACATCGTCTACAATTCCAGAAGTTTCGAGATTACGTCTCCCTCTCCTGGCCGCCTTGGTCCGTTCTTCGGCACGTGCACATACACGATCAGACGGCTGCATAATCCAGACTCTTGCGTGGTAGTCTTGGAATTTCTGGAATTTGACTTCAACAGAGTGGTTGAGGATGAGCAAGACTGCGGTGAGGAAGCGTTCCTGGAAATCGATGGGGAGAGGCTCTGTCATGGTCAAGTACGAGGAACCATCAGTAAGTAGATTCAGGCTTCCTCCATGTGCAGGGCCAATTTAGGTACCATATGGCATATGCAGATAAAGGGAGTTTGAGGTTTCAACTGGCGCCATTAACATCTCAAAATACATGCTTTCGAAATTTTCTAGCAATCATTTATAATGAACGGGTGATGGAATTAAGAAATATGAAAATATATTTTGTGTCTATAGCCCAAATATCTTCGCAGTAACTCCTTAAGAGAACGGATCTCAGACCCCCTATAAATGTTAGAATAACTTCAATTTTTGCAATCTTTCTTTTAGGAAAGTACAGCATGGATAACGATGCCTTCCAAATCCGGTTCTTGTCGAAATCAGTTGTTCAGCACCATCGCTTTCGGATCCGAGGAACGCAACATTCGTGTCCAATCGTCCACCAAGATCCCTATCCTTCCTACCCTACGGCCATCCCTGCTTGCAACTGCACTTTTCAAGAAGACGAGTTCCTCATCAGCAGTGGCTCTCCCATCTCACCCGCATTGTCCAGCTTTTGCTTCTTCCGTGTCTGCAAATCTAGGGAGGACATCTGTGGACTGGACGTTGTGTTTGAAACCTTTGATCTGCGGGAATCTAGTGAATATCTGGATGTTGATGGTCAGCGGTACTGCGGCTTTATTCCATCGGGAACTGCCAGTACGTAATATCTGAGCAACATTCCTAGCAATGCTACAATTTTAGAAACATATTTTAAAAAGAAGTTTTATATATAAAATTAAATCGTTTGCAAAATGTGAAACTCCGAAATTATAGTGATCTGCATACAAAAATGTATTTTATCTTAAAACGGACAAAACAAAATTGTTTATACATGTATCTTGATGCTTTTAAAAAAAGTACGAAGTTGTAATATCCTTCCTATGTTTCGAGAAGCATTGCTGGTTTTCGGGAAATATTCCCTAGTTTTCGAAAACCATTTTTCTTTTCGCGAATATCATTAGCGGTACTCAAACAGACGAACTAATGTTAGAAAAACTGTAATTTCAACTTTTATGAACGGCCCCTCAAAAGGGCAACTTTAAACGTTTTACGACCTCTCAAACAGGGTCAGTAGAATTTCTAGGGCCGTTCATAAAAATCGACATTCCGCAGACTGCAATGTTTAGCACATTTGCTGACCTCATTTGAAAATGGAGCTCTGTGATTGGCTTAACCAACTGCAAAGGAAATTGCAGAAGTGAACTTGGAAAACGTGGGTTAGAAATACCTGTAGCAGTTATTTCAGCACTGGAAACGTTAATTAGCATCCACAACTGGGTAAAACGTAGCTGCCCTTTTGAGGGCCATTCATAAAGGCTGAAATCGCAGTTTTGCTAAAATTAGTTCGTCTGTTTCAGTACCGCTATTGTTTTTTTTCTTCTAGAAATTGTAGTTTTTCCATAACCCGCGGTAACGGAACATTTACAGCAATCGTTTCCAATTACTACAGGGCGTCACCAATTTCCGGGAGATTCCCTTGGCATCAGTTTCTACGCGTGTCGTGGTGTTTTCTCGCTGCGCTTCCGGCAAGTTCCATGCACGCCACCCTACCCGACAACACCACACTATCCGATTTTGCCCGGGTGTGACGTCACCCAGTCCGAGCCGGAATTTCATTGGATGTCACCAAATTACCCCTACCCTTACGGCAATAACCGTAAATGTCGTTTGGCGATACAAAGGTGAACTTAATTGTGTCTTTAAAAAAGCGATGAACACATGTAGTTGCTGAAAAATTAACTAACGGCCATTTTATTCGTAGATATGATCTTGTTGTTTGCCAGCTCGTCGTGACCTTCAATCACTTTGACCTTGAGCAGAGGGCGGACTGCCAAACGGATTATCTGGAAATATTGGGAGAGCGGTTTTGCGGCCACTTGGACGGTGGAACAGAGAGTATGGGCGATTGAATTAGATAGGATACTCTAGAGTCTAGACGGAATCTTTGCGAAACGCACTTTAGCAGTCGTGAAGTCACGTACGTGTACGTGTGACAGGGATGCATTCATCGCCGTTTTTTTCACACATGATGGCACGCGCGTCTAGCTGCCAAAGTGCAGTTCACAAAGCGCCTGTCTGAGTACCCATTATTGTTAATACTTTACATTGATTTATATTTTACAAACATTTTTTACACACGACAAAATCTTACTGAAAGAGGGAATGAAACAACGGTTCGGTTTTGTTACAATGTTTTTGAAGATCCGATTCCTCGATCTCTGGTCAACGGAAGTTGTTGTAACAATGAAACTTTGATTCTTTCAGGAACATTTGCGTTTAACGTCAGTGAATCAGTGGTGGAATTTCATTCTGGCTGGAACTACAGTGAGCGGAGGGGATTTAACATTGCTTTTAAACAAAAAATCTGCCTTGATGGCCAGATATTTAAACGGTCAGAAATCGACGTCGACCACAACAAGAGTTTTGCAACAGTCGACTCAACTGCAAAGGTTTAAGGTTCCTAAAGAGCAATTCTGTCAGCGGGCGCTCCTTCATAGCCTCTGTTGGATGCGTGGATTTCCGATCGCCCAACAATGTTTAAAGATTTCCGTGGATCATCAAATTCCTTGGACAATTTCTGAAGGATTTCTCCAGAGATTCTGCAGGTAGATGAATATCAAACTTCCCGACGCGCAGTCTCATTCCGTCGAACATGATCAGAGTTGATCTTCAGTAATTCTTGGCATCTGAAGTAGTGGATAATCTCAAAAGTCAGCATCATGATAATAATAAAAGTATCACCAGTTTTTTAAATCATAATTCCGTCCGTCGAACTATCCATAGGTTGATTGAATCTTGGGCTTCCAAGATTCGATCACCAGCTGATGTCTTCCAAGTTTTTCTTCTCATGCTATGGATTTCGCCAGAAAATCAATATATCCAAGTTTATAAATACCCTAAATGATGTTTTGTCAGATACAGTTTTTATTTTAAACTACGAAGTAATATCGTGTTGATGTCTACTTTATTATATAATATGATTTTGATTTCTTAGGCTGCGTTCACGTTGGACTTGTTTTAAAGTCACTTGCCACTGGAAAACCAACTACAAGGTAATTCGTAAGTCGGTTAAATCGGCACTATTGCAGGCAGGAGGCGCAACAAGACTTTACAGACTTATGCTTCACCTTTTAGTTGGTTTTCCAGTGGCAAGCGACTGGAAAACAAGTCCAACGTGAACCCAACCTTATACAGTACAATTACGCCTTATTCCCCATAAGTAGGCAAACAGGCATAACACCGGTGCTTTCCGTGCTTGCTTTCTACCAGGCAACTATAGTGTGATAACACAGGCATTGTTCAGTTTGATTTTGTTTCTAAGCATAAAGATATTTGGGTATATTTTGAAGATATTCATGTATACATAATTAAAGCGAGCACGCGTTTGTTCTTCATATTTAAAAAAAAACATAGAAAACGGACTGAGTGTTATATTGGACATTATTTTTGACTTTTGCACAGACATTTGGTGTCTAAACTTTTCACAAAAATTAAACGAAATTTTAAATTGAAATTTCTAACGTATTTTGCAACGTGACCAGCTGGTCGAATCATTTCTTCAGTGCCAAAAATTCATAAAAAATAATTTGTTTTAATTTTTAAAATTACAGATATTTACGATTGTATTTAATAAAAACCTCGCCGTTATCTGGCTTCAGTTTTACATAAAATATGGCCCATACAGTATCTCTCTCTCAAATCTTTTCAATTCGCAATTTAGATGTCGTAAAATCATGTTTTATCAGAACTTTAAAAAAAAAAGATAAATTGTAATTTTTATCTGTGATTTCGATCCAACAATGCAAATAAACACGTGGGATTTCAGTAAAAACTAACCATGCGTGAATTATCTTTAAAATAGTCCTGGGTGGCGCTTCATACCTATCTGAATCCTTTTCAAAAAATGAAAATGAAAGCGATGGCGCTTCATAGCATTTATTTAATAAAATGGCGGCGGTGGTTGCTCAAATGGAGGGCGGAGATGAAAAGTTCTGTCTTCGTTTGACAGCAAACACTTGTCGTTTTGAACCTGTCAGCAAAGTAACTCATGTTTTTTTCGATGTTGCTAACAAGCAGGTAATCATTTGTATCTACTAATCACGAAATAGAGGTTTCGAAACTAGCTAGTGAATCAAGGAACCTGTGCTCCCTTACCCCGGCCACCAAGGGTGGTCTAAATAAAATATTTCTAACTAAAAATTATTTTATGAATAAATATTTTCTGAATAAACACATTTTACAGGTGTTTGCAGTGCGAGGAAGTGGAGCTACTGGTGTAGTTGTTAAAAGTCCAGACAGCAAGTCATCTTTTAATTTTCGGTACGCATATCGAACTTAATTACTGTATGTAAATCTATTCAGTATACTAGAGCTGCTGATTTGGGTATTATATGCTTTATGTGCCTATGCCAAAAGGGTCCCTGTACCGGTTATCATACATAATTGCCTGATTTTTTAAAGAATTGAGGATAAAGGACCAGTCAACTCTATAAAGTTTTCCCCAGAGTTGAAGATTCTAGCGATTCAGCGGTCGTCCTCTTCCGTGGTGAGATTAATGACTGATTGTGCTATTGTTATGGTAGAATTACTTGGTTGTAGCTATTTAGGGAGCTGCACACAGGTAGCTTTTTTAGCAGAACAGATTATAGATTAAAGGAAAGTTCAAAAATGGAGGTGTATGACTAGATCTGATCCGTCAAAATATATATGCATCAATAAAGTTCCGTATCTTCAAGCTACGCGAAGCATGCGAGGAATTTATACAGTCAACAAACATGTGAGAGCAAGGATAATTTTACCACTACCAAAAGGTAGTGGCAAAATTAACCTCGCTCATATACCCCTTCAGGAGAATGACCTACATGTAAATCAGCAAACATGGCAATTCACCTGCAATGTTACTAAAGTCTTACTGTCTACTTTGAAATTTTGTTAGGAGTTCATTAACATCGCCAATGGAGAACCCGAAGGTGAAGAGTACTCCCAGATTTGTAAGGTGGGTCCCTTGAAGTTCAATGTTTTGCAAATTGTGATTTAATGGCTAGCCCTATCAGCCAGTGACAGATTACATACATTTATAGGGAAAAACCACCAAAATTAGAGGGTTTGTCTGGACGAATTTGACAGACATTGCCTTCATTACTGACCATGGGGTTGAGTTATACCAGGCAAGACGTTATTTTAGAATTTGTATAGAGATTCCTCTTCAGTTCTTCTTCATCTGAGAATATTTTTTAATCTGTACTCTAGGTACTTCCTGAAAAGAAGACCCTAAAGCTGCTGAAAACATTTGCTTTAAACGTGAATTGGTTTGTGTACTCGGTATGTAGGTGATTTCTAAGTACCGTAAATACGGAATTAAGCGCTCCGGCGCTTATTTGCAAATTCCGGGACCCCCCTCCCTCCGGCGATTATTAAAAGCAGGCGGCTATTGCGGGTCCGGCGCTTGTCTGTTCCTCGACTTTACACCTCCTGTATTATCGCCCACATACGGTACCGTAGCTACAGTATGTACCATATTACCGGTACATGTATTTACTAAGTGTCTAATAAAAGGAGCATACCTTAAGTAATACTTACCTACCTACTGTACATGTGCTCAATCCCGAAATTTAAACTTCGAAAATTACCGTAAACAAAATTGCCTCACTTTAAAATCACACCTTTATTCCAATGCAAGCCTTAAACCATACAGCACATGACATATTACGACTATCGTCACATGGTGTCCGAGTAATCGGTATGGTAATCAGTCTTGCTTGTAATAGCCGCCGGGGGCGCTTAATGAAGCCCTGGCGCTTATTTGCAAATTCCGGGGGAACCCCCGGCGATTATTAAAGGCAGGTGGCTATTGCGGGTCCGGCGCTTAATTCTGTATTTACGGTATGTGCAAGCTTTATTTTTGGAATTAATTGAAAACGTCATAATATTGTTAATTAAGAACAGTTTTTATCACCATATTTTAAATTGATTTTAAGGCTAGTGATGGATTGCTCCTCTTGTCATTGGGAAGTTTGGGAAACCAAATGCTGCCCTTCAGCTTTAAGGTGAGTTAGCACTCAAATCTTTAAATACTCGGACAAAAAGGCAAGACAACTTTTTGAAAAACAGATTGGTTTCTTTCTATGTTTACTCATGTTGTAACTTATTTGCCATTTAAATTTAGGCAGGCAATGTCTATAAACAACCAAAATTTGAAGTAGATTTGCCACAGTCGCGCTCTTCTCGGCCTCTACTGCTCGAACGTGATGTCATATTGGCAAATGTGTAAGTAGTTAAAATATTTGATATGCTTATTTCTGTCTCAGCTAAACAACTACTAATTGTCATGCTTTTTATGCAAGCTATGGCCGCATTTATGTCACTGTTTTACGCCACCAACCACGTACATCTGGATCATCAGGTGCAGAGGTAGTTCTATATGCCTTGCAAAAGTAAACAAACTTGCTCATTTAGTCCAAACGAGAATTGCAACAAAAAGGAAAAGCTTCATGATTTACAAAATATTTCATTACTTAGGGATGCTCCAGCAAGAAAAAACCACATCTTAAAGTTAGACATGAGTGGTCGCTTTGCCGTCAATGTCGTCGATAATTTGGTGGTGGTCCATAATCAGGCTTCAAAGGTTAATATCTTTAAAAGACGTACAGTGTTTAACTGGAAAATTTAACTATTTTTGCTAAATGTCACTTCTCAAGTTTTTCACACAAAAAAGTGAAAACAAATCCTACTTGTATCTTATTTTGTGTGAAAAATATGAATAGTGTTAACAACATATTAACAAAATCATGATAACCTGAGTGAAACTTTTCCATTTGTTTCCAGACGTCTGCCATATTCGACGTGGGACTAAATGGCGAGTCAGATGGCTATGTTAACTATCATTCTCCCATCACATTCCCTTTGCCTATAAAACCGTTTAAAATCAAGGTGCCAGGTAATTTTTTAAATATCTAATTACGGAATGAGGAAGCTTGGAAAGGAATGTAGTTTTAACTAAGTGATTTAATAAAGTTGTTCCAGCTCTTGTGGTGCAAGAGGATGCGGAGGTGACCTGCGAGTTGTGTATCCTTTGTTTCTTATGAAATTCTCTGAATTTTTATCATGAAATGAATTGTGAAAGATTACATTGGCTCGCAAAACCCTCATTCAACTATTTGCCAAAGATCAAGAATTTAGAACGTTTGTAAATCCTTGACTGAAATGTATTCAGATTCTCCGAATTGGGTTGTGTTTCAACCGAATACAGTGATCGATGCAAAAATTGGCTGCTTATGGCACCTTGAACTGTGCTTAGATAGCTTGATAACATTCATGCCAGATACGGTAATCTTGTGTTTTTGTGTCAAAAATTGTCGCCCTTAGCTTTTAAAAAAAGGTTTCTTTTGTTGTTGTTTTTTTAGATTTTTTTTTATAGTCCTTTGCTTTTCTCCTTTTTAATTAATTTCTGGATTCCTTTAAAAATGTCTTGTATCTAAAAATAGTGAAATGATAGGCCAAGTTTTTTTTTGTTCCAGGGCAAATTGGTGGATTTCCTACTGTGCCGGGACCCCAGCGGCAAGCGTGTCCTCCTACAAGTCTTTCATGATCTCATGCTGAAAACACCGAAGCCATCCCTGTCTCTTTTGGCCAGCCTGTTTGATCGTTTGAATGTGGTTTACCGTCGAGTTTTGGATCTGGATGTTCACATTAATTCACAGGTGGCTTTATTTAAAGTACCTGTTTTTTTGTTAGCCATGTAAAGTGAAGAATTTTTTGTCCCAATTTATTCAATTTTTTATTTTTGATAAAGGTATTACAAGCAGCATCGAGTAGCAACCAAGGAGTTCTGGAAGGTTCCTTGCCCAATTCCGCCATTTTTGTGGACCAGTCCGACATGTATACACATGTGTTCACCACGCTGGCGGAGAAGCAGGTTAGGGATATGTGAATGCAGCTTAAAGGCTATTTAGTGTGGTGTCTATAGATTAGTGCTAATGCGGTTTGTTTGCTTGTTGCCAGGAGAAACTGGCCCATAAATTTGTCGCGGCTGTGATCATGGAATACATCCGTTCGCTCTCCCAGTTCGAAATAGCTGTTCAATACTTCCTGTACGAGCTGGTTATCAACACTTTAGTACACCACCGTTGTTTTTATCAGCTGCACCAACTTCTCCAGTATCAAGTTCTTAGTGATTCCAAGCCACTGGTCAGGGAATCCTATAATTGCGAGGAAAATCTTAAGTGCGAGCAATCAAATTCGTACTAATGACGTTGCAAATTATCTAACCATTTATAGGCCTGCCTGATGCTTTCTCTGGAAGGAGTTTACCCTCCTGCACATCAGTTAGCATTGGATATGCTGAAGGTATGTTGGTTCACGAACTTCCGCACTATCACCTAGCAAATCCAGCCAGTTTTTTAAGCTCATTGCTTTTCAATTTTGACATTTGTAGAGGATTTGCACAGCTAACGAAGAGATAATTGAAGTTCTGCTTTCCAAGCATCAGCTCGTCCCTGCCTTAAGGTACAACCACCTTCTTTTTTAAGTAAAATATATTTGCTCTCTAGGCTCACGGTTGCTGAAATTTTACTGTAGGTTTATTAGAAGTGTGGGGAAAATCGACAGTGTGTCGGCCCGCAAATTTCTGGAAGCAGCGCTTGCCCCCGGCGTGGATCCTCTAGTATTTTATGCAGTGTTTCGGTTCTTCGAGCAGCGCAACATCCGACTGCGAGGCAAACCAAGCTTCGCTAAGGGTGAAAGCTTTTTTCAACGATTTTGTCATTGCTTAATAATGGTTTTGAAATGTTTTCATTAATTACTTTTGTCACAGGTGAACACTGCGAACCCTATACAGAACGTTTTGAACAAATGTTTGGAAACCCGAAGAATAACAGTGGTCCAATGATTGCACCGAGCTAATGCTTCTCAGATATTGTACAGTAACTTATTAAAATACAAGTATTTCATCATTTTCCGTTCGTAACAATTACCACAAAAAAATCCTTCACGCCTCTACACATTTTTTTGCTTTCACGTTCGATCAGCCATCATTTAATTACTAAAAATCCTGCTTTACATTAGAAATTGTTACATAGTCGTATTTTCAACGTGATGCAGTTTTTAAAAGCGATTGGTGTTATAAAAAAAATGATTAATAACTGGAATTATTTATTTAAATCAAGTCATGAGGGATGTACAAGAATGCATAATGTGCTGTTGAGTGAACTAACTGTGCCTCCATATAGGGGCTAATGGATTGGATATCGAGGATTTTCCAACATTGTTTAATCACTAACTTGTCACACTGTCACTTGGCAGAGGATGGCGTCTAGTCGCTTGTGGTGCATGTGCGTGCCCAATTTATCTTCGAATTTCTCCAAATTGACTTTAATTGACCATAAAAAACGCGCGCTATTCGCGGGGCTCTTCTGCGCCTTTCGCGTATTTCGACAGGCGCCCGACCGCCGTTTGAGCAACTACGGTGGCGGGGTAAACACCCCGTTCCGTCGGGCCCATGCCCAAGAACTGATCATTCGAATGAGTTCCGATGAACGTTCCATTCTGCTCGAAGAATTGCAGAGTTTCGAAAAGGCGGGGCACGAAAGACACCAGGGAGAAAATAATTGCCCAACTGCAGGTGATTTTCCAGTTGTTTTTTTATTCGTAAAATCGAAGAACATGTACAGAGCGTTGTTTAGGACATGCCACACCTCGCCTGATATGAAAAGTAGCTAGGGCAGTTGACGTGCATGAACTGTGACCTAGCTATTCGTGATTTTGTGAAATTGATAACGGGAAAGGGCGTTTTATCATTTTCACAAAGTAACAAGTAGCTATAGTAGATATCACAGTTCATGGTTTTCAAGGTTTACGCTTACAAATGCATGAGAATATATGCAAGAAGTTATAGTCATACAGCGATAGTTGTTTTTGGGATCGATTTTCAGGTGAGTGATTTTGGAAATTTTGATTTATTTTTAAAACAATCCAATAAAGCTGAAATTGCTCCAGAATTGGTCATTTAATTCGTATTTGATTTTGATTCATGTCTTTGCCATTCGTTTTATGGGTAAAATAAACTAATCAGTTGCACTTGTACAACGTACAGTACAAAAGTTTCCTTGGAAATTCTTATCAACCCCGTCAGTGTTTTGTTTATTCGTTTGGGGATGATCCTGAACCAACCAACCAATTTTTATCAATATGTCAGTATTCCAAACTTTAATCTGCAGTGATAGAAATTTTGGAAATAAATTCTGATGTAAATTTTATATACACTGTACATGTATGTGGTAAGTTATTTTCCTCTGTGTTCTGCTTGCATTGAAAAAAATCACATTCCTTAAAATTTATTTTCCATGCACCCATGCACCTGTTGCCAAACAGTCGTACGTATGCATATCATTGCACGTGAGGAGGATACAATCAAAATAGCACCTACATATTCAAAGACCTGTTATAAAATCCTACATTTCAGGACGTTTATTATTTTCTAAAAAAAATCGATGCAAAACGTTTCTTCATGCGCTTGCAACATGAGCAATTAATTGCTTCTCTGTATCGATCCATGTTTTCACGTGCATAATTAGGAGTCGTCGTTATAGATGATGTGATCGTTAATAACTCTATAAATAGAACGATCATACTTAAAGTAGCAGGTTTTGGCATTAAGTAATAACTCTGCCGGCCTTGGGTTAGCCTATGGTGATGCCATTATCATGCAAGGCTTTATTTAAATTCCAAGAGTGTAAATAACAAGGGCGTGGCACTTATTTTGAAGAATAAATGCTCACTTGTGGCCTGATGCATTACTATTTTCTTGAGTTTACGTCATTTCTCTTTGCAGATGTTCCACTGAGGCCTAATGGATCGCAGCTACGCGGAGGTAGCATACTAATTAAAACACAAGTACAAGCGTTAACAAAATCTTAAATAAACAGAAATTCCTGGGCTTTTTTTTTCTGTCGAAATTAAGTGTCCTTTAATCTTTTTCAGTCGATATAATGATACTTCTTTGAAATAGGAATGTGATGAATTGAGTGATGGCGAGTGTAAACTACAAGGTGAGGCATAAGTCTGTAAAGTCTTTTTGCGCCTGCTGCCTGCAATTACTGCCGATCATGCAGACTTATGCCTCACCTTGTAGCCTGCACTAGTGCAGATTTGCCATGAGAAAACCACTTGTTATTTGGCCTGCAATTCAAAAATTATTATTTATGAAGTATTGTGTAAAATATAGCGACTAGTCAAGTGCCCAAAATCGTGTTTTTTGACGACATCTGGTATGTGAAGTTCGACAAATTTTTTGGGGGAAGAAAAAAATTCAAAAAAATTCTGTTTCAATCTCAACTTGCAGAAGAATGTGTGAAAACATTGAAATACTTTTTGTCCATTTTGTCCATTTTATATAAACGTTTTTAAAACCCCAAATAACCCGATAAATTCATTCGAAGTCTTCACGGCATAACGTTGATGTTAGTAGGAATTGCCATCGTCCGTGGGTCAGTTGCACCGAATTGTGATCGTTTTTTTCTTTTTTCTTTGGCTTAAAAGTATCATTACTAAATGGTTCACCCAATTTTTGTGTCCACGATGTCGATCTCTCCAAAAATTAGTTTTTATTTCTCAAAAATTGCAATTTTTGGCAGTGTATAGTGGGAATGCATATAATTTAATTATATCACACATTTTTTGGTATGCGTTCTGTGTTTCTTCTGTCTTTTTATGGATTTTAAAGCAGAATTTGATACAAATGTCTTGCCCCAAGAAAATATTGTTGAGCCATTCATATTGGATGTTGGCCTACCTAAAGAAAAAATGTGAAATACTGAGAACACTGTACTCAACTTCTCGATGTATTTTGCAAACTGATGCATAAAGAGTGGTACTGCTTGTAAACCCTAGCGGTGACTGGCCAAGCAACAAAGGTAGGCACACGTAAATATTGTTTATTCCAAAATGTGCCATAAAACGTACTATTTAAACACAGCCCATGATACCTGCTGAAGCCTTGTTTGCGTTTGCATTTGAAAACTGTAAAACTGTTTATGTTATCGCAAGTTGAAATCTTGTGTTTGTGTTTTAGTGGTAGCCATAAATGCTATTCCTTTCATCGGCTTTGGCTTCTTGGACAACTTCATCATGATCGTGGCAGTAAGTAATTAGCAGCGATAAGTTTTTTCAAATGTTTTCCATGGCTGATCGGCATGCTCGATATCAGTTCAAACTTGATATCTTGATATTTTCCACACGCTAACATTGAACATTTTCTCACCATCAAACACATCAGCATGAGCACTAAACTCTTTAAAACTCGTGCTCTTTCCCAGCAATAATCATTTGCCCTTGTTTGCACCAGATAGCCGAGTTTACAGCTTAAACGCAAACTTAGCTTGTCATAGCTAAAGAGTGCTTTCAATCCTTTACTGTTTGTTTACCGATAACTTTATGTCAAGCTGAAACTTAGTTTTCCTATATTTTTTGTTTTCCCTAATTATTCAATCTTATATCCGTAGGCTGACTAGGGGCCACGGGCACAAACATGTTCGGCACCTCTAGGGAATGTGCGGGGTAAGTTTCGTCCCCGTGTTCATGGGTGCATTGTTGCTTGCGGACTGCTCAGGCAGCAAGGTGTAATCAAGATCCTTGAACAGCAGGCATCCATCTGTATGCTTGATGCCATAATTGTGGTTTTATCGTACCGGAGTTCGAAGCATTCTTCCAATAATGTGAAATATAAATGTTATGTTCATTGGTGAATGATAAATAAAATGAGCAAGGTGGCTTAGAGGTTAGCTTCCTCGTCTTGCATTCGGTAGACTCAGGTTCGATTCCCGGGTCGGCTATCTTCGATTGTGGTTTTCATGGTTTCCCA